>BGPR01000204.1:531492-541973 GCA_013235015.1 Araneus ventricosus
TATGAGTTTTCTTCCAACAGTAAATAAAAGTGAATAACGGCTACTTATTTTATGTGACTACTCCATATATTAAATTTTTCGGGAAGTATTACTGATGTTTCTAATAAGAAAGTAAATATCCATTATTAGTATAGATATAATAAATATTATATATTTTTATTTTTAAATTAAATATATATATATATGAAAACAAAAAAGTGAATTAGAAATTTAATGCGAGCTTAAATTTTTATTATTTTTTTAATAATTAGGAAGCACATGGAGTTATTCTAAATTGTTCAACTAAATATATAATGCCAATCTTTCTTATTTGTAGTGAAAAGTAGACATACATTAAATACATACTAGATTTTGCATAATAATTTTTAAATTATACAAAATTAATTTAAAGCAGCTGAAATGCAAGTGAAACAATTAAAAGCCACATCAAAATGTAGGGTTTATTTGTATGTTTGTAAATGTTCTGCAAGTACATCAATATAATGCAAAATAACAGTAAGTGAATAGCACTGTATAAATTTCGCATATATGATGCTATAAAAATGGAAGAAATTACAAAAAAAAAAACAAGCTACTGAACTTCTAAATGCAATTCTTTTACTTTTAAGTGTTGATTACCCCCTTAACCGTCGCGCCCGTCATATTGACGTGCATCGAAATATCGCAGGTTTAGGATTATAAACTAAAATTTCAGCATTAATTAGCTTTATACTTTGACATAAAAATTACGTAGAATCCATAGGCGTCTCAAGTATTCTTTGCCTTCTTAGATGAATGAAAACGGCAGCCAGCCCCTTTGAAGAACAGGAGAGGTCATCTTATGAGATAGCAAAAAAATGCCATCCTTAAGGGGTTAAAAACTATTTTAAAAGTACAGAGAGAATCACCTTTAAGGTATCCTAATACGATGCATAGGAGACTGAAAATGTTGAGATAATATCATGATTGATTGTTGTACTGATTAAACTTTAAGGATATTTATTAGAATGTTTGTTTCAAATTGAGTGATATAATGATTTTGATAATTATTAGAAAGTGTGTTATAGTACACAGTGTATTGGACTGAGAGACTTCATAAAAATCAATGTTAATCAATCAATCAATATTGCATATAACACAATAGATTTTTAACGAAGTACACTTTAACAGGAAGGTCCACTGGAACTCCTGGACCAAAGCTGACACAAGCTGGAACCATTCCTTGTTGTTGCAGGAATTTACATGATCTAAATAAAGATGCCCATGACTTACACTGCAGAGATTACGATTATTGGAAAAATAATCGTCCTGTCTTGGAAATGATGACCAACTACAAACCAGATATCCTACAAAAACATTGTCATTTTAACACAGAACAGTATAAATATCATCCACAGCCCTTTGTTCGGACTCGAAGAGTAAATCTGCCATTCTGTAAGTATTTTATGCAGTTTTGAAGTATTATGTTTCGTTCGGAAATTTTTAAGTTTTAATAAAGCATTGGATATCAACGCAAATTTGCTTCATCTTCACAAAACAAATATATCTACTTTGTCATGAAAAATGAATTTTGTTATCTTCTTTAAGGTATCCGAACACGTTCGGAGCACTTTTTTTCTTAAATTGAGAAATAGAAACACCAAAATATGTTTTTTAGATTCGAATTTAATTAAGATTAATATTAGCGTGTGATTTTTGAGTATAAATTATTATAAATTTACAAAATTCTTGAATTTCTGCTGCTTTTTAGAGGAAATTTCAAAAAACTTCAAACATGCTACAGGTCAAACTTTTGTAATAATTCAAATAAAACTAATACTAAAATAAACTACATACTATGGACTAGTGCTTTTACTAGAATCTTAACATTCTTTGGATAAATAAAAATTTTAGAGCTAATCGAACAATCATTATAAGATTTTCAGCAAATTTTCTATGTCATTTTTCAAATAAAAGACCATAATTTAAACAATATTGTTACAATATACATTATTCTAGTACATTCACTAGAGAAACATTTGAAGAAAGTGTTCACAAAATTTCAGAACAATCGAATGATAATATCTTGAGTTATCATGTTTGAAGTTTGAAAAATATGCATAAAATCTAATTTTGAGAAAAATCAAATTTTAGTTTTTCCACGCGCTCAAATTATGTATCTAAACTTTTAAAAAAAATTCCTAAAAATATACTGACATCATATTAGCTTGCAAAAAAAGAGTTTAAAAGAATTTTTGACAGTTTCTGTCCCTTTAAATGACAACTTTCGGCTAATTAAACGCCCATTTCCGGTTTCCGGTTTGTTATAAAACAATTAATATCTCATCTTCTAATAAACGTACCGACAAAAGTAAATATGTTTTAGAAAGGTAAATGAATGAACTATCAAAAACATCAAAAATTTAAAAAAATGGAATTTTGGTCGAAAATCGACTTTCGAACGTATTCGGATACCTTAATTCATTTCATCTCATCATGCAAATTAAGCTCAAATTTTGAGAAAAAAAACCAAACTTCGATAAAATGGAATATGTGAAAATTGTCAGGAAGAAAGATAGAGGTGAAAAATAAATCCCCAACAATGAGAAAGCTTTAGACAAAACTCTCACTTTCAAATTACAGGAACGCAAGCTCAAATTAAAAGCATTCACCACAGATGGAGAATATTATGCTTCCTTTTTTATTATTTCACGTGAAAAAGTTGGTATCGCTGTTGATTTTGTTAAATTTGGCTGATTCGATGTTTTATCCTGCATTAAAGATACGCCAATTTTGGAGAATCAAAAGCCTATTCGTTTCGATACTCCTGTTTGTTTTAATTAATTTATTTTAATTTTCTTAATTTCAAACCTGTGATACCTTTGATTTATCAGCATTTGTCTCTACAATGTTTACCTACAGATAGAATTACAAAATCAAACATGTTTGATATCTCCTCATATGTTACTTTGCCATATAAAAGAGTTGCTTTCTTAAGTTATGGAGATTACGAAAATATAACTTTTCTGTATTTAGCTCTTTCTTATTTTTAAATTTTGAATGCTACAGAACAACAAAATTGACTATAAATATCCACACGAATGGCAAATGCAGAAACGTTTTGATATTGAGAAAGTCATAGTTCTAGTGCCACAGCGTATATTATCCATTATACCCTGTTAAAATAGCAATTGCCACTTCTCTACAAATTTTGTTTCTTTTTTCTCTCTTTAACTAATTTTATTTGTAATATTTTTAAATTATTCAGCAGAATTAAAAAAAAATTAATAAATTTCGCCACTTTTTGTGTAGCAAGATTTTTCCTGCATTTGAACTGCTTCAGTCCCTAATACCTCTCTAAAATGAATTAAGCATCACATAAATACTGATTCAACAATCGTAAAAGACCTGCCATTTTTTTCTGGCAAATTTGAAATATCTTCAACAGCATTAGTTGTTAGATATTAAACAATTAAGAGAGATTTATAATGTGTAAACTTATACTTAAATGCAAAGGTTAAGATTATTTTTATATTTATAATTTTATTTTTAAATACTAATTTCATTTACTTTACAGGTGCCAACTCACCAGAATTTCGATTTGGGATCTGCAGCAATTGCTTCTTTGATAATTATCACTGTTAGAAACTATTAGGAGAATGCAGACAATTTGAATATTGATTGAACTGTGTGATAATCAGATCACTTTGTAAAAAGATTCTGAAGCATTTATTTCATTAAGGAACGTAATAAAAATTGTCGGTGCCACAATATACGATAATAAATGTTGTATGCGTAAAAATGCCCGAAAGTGAATTTTGATTTTTTTTTTCTCATTTTTTAAAAGATAGGATGGTTGTTTGGTATCGGAACTAATAAATAAATATTGTTTCTTTGATAATTATTATAAACCATTTGAATGTTGATTGAACTGTGTGATATTCAAATCACTTTGTGGAAAAAGATACACAAGCATTCATTTCATTAAGGAAAGTAATAAAAATTGTAATACGGTAAAATAAACGTTTCATGCTTAAAAATGCCAAAAAGTGAATTCTGATTTTTATTTTTTTTTATTTTTCTTCTTTTTAAAGATAAAATGGTAGTTTGGCATCTGAATTTATAAATAAATATCCGATTTATTACGAACAACAAATGAAAAGCAATCAATTCATAAAAATTCGGATATCGAAAATTATAGCTAATTAAGAAACCATATTCCATCATCCATCTTTAGAATTTCTAAATTTCGACGTTGTATAAGCTGATTTCATTAAAGTCAGACGGTCTTAATTTTTAACATTAAAGAAGCATAATTGATAAACTAGTCACGAAAGAAAAATATTGTTTGAGTTTCTTCACAGAGACTGGTTGAAATTTGGTGAATTATGACTCTTGAATCGATAATTTTATGCCGCTGGTTTTCACCCGACTTCTTTCAACAAGACTTATGGCTAAAAATTCATTGGCTGAAGATTGATAAAGGTGATTGAGTTAAAATAAAACATTTTTGACAGAAGTTTCAAGTTATTCTTCATTCTCTAAGGGATGTTCTTCTTAAAAATAAGGAAACATACTTGAGTTTATGATATTTCGAATCATATTTTTGTGAATTATAGGAAAAATCAATAATATTCGAAACCAACTACGGTTTTTTTTTTCATTGAAGGCTGGGAATGATGCACCGCATGTAACATATGCCTTATGAATTTGGCACGTTTTCTTCATTGACTTTATATTAAATTACAGAGAATGTTATATTTAAGCTAAAGAATATTTAGAGTAAATAACCCGAAACATTTTACGGAAAAGTCACTTAGTAAGTCTCAACACTGCACAAGATATAGGTAAAATAGAAGTGTTTAAACGGAAAAATTTCAACATGAGATATAATCTTGATTGTTAAATCCAACTTGACTCAAGCGATAAAATTCAATCTAATAATAAACGGGGAACTAAGATATACAGTGTGTTTCACAACTCTTGGTAGTTACGTTAGGAGGGGATAGAACACAGCTAGGCTAGCACAAATTATCATGCAATGAATGCTCGGTACTCAGATGATGAAGCGATAGGCGGCGTTTTCCATTAATCTTCTCCATGTTATCTTGTAAAAACGATAAATAGAGTAATTTTGATTGGAATTGAACCGGCGAATAATACGTTATAGGGAAAGAGAAAATCTCGACTAAGTTCGTAGACGAGCCGTCCAACTCAAACGGGATGGAAATGGTGGGGATTGAAATTTCCATTTCCACATTACTCCCTTACAATTGAATATACAAAGATAATACTGATCAACAATTAGGGCATAAATATATGGTCTTCACAGAGCAGAAATCCATCTAATATGTGAAATGATGTCTGATGTTTGGAGTTGAAAAGAAAAGAATCGACGGTAATATAATCACATGAATATCAGCCGAATAAAATTTTTTATTGGAATTAGAATTTTTATTAACAGGTGATCATAGAAAAAATGTCAAGAGGAACATACAAATGAAATAGCTTAGTGTAAATGGAAACGCATATTCTTCTGTTCATATATATATTTCCCCGTAACTTTCATGGTCAAAGGTTCGATAAATTGAGCCTGGAATTTTCGTTAAAGTATGATATATTTATCAATATCTTGTATATTTGATTTAAAGAAAGATGAATATATGAATATCTTACAAATATGTCTGCAGTTATATTTCTCTGTACCTTTCTTGGCCAAATTTTGAATATCACAGTGTTGCTTCTGAGGAAACTAAATAATCACATTTTTAAATAAACAAGAGTTTGGAAATAGAATTTAATTTATATGTTATGGACAATGTGAGTAATCGGTTATTGTATATAATAACCGCTTAATGGTCCGTTATTATGTATAATAACCGATATATCATATTGACTGTAAAATATAATACATATTACAGTTGACTGACGAGGAAAAAAGTGTTACGAAACAGAAAGGGAAGATTGATAACATACATCATCAAAAATGTAAAATTATTTTATTAAAAAATAAGTACCAACATGATTGGTGAAAACAGAAAATGAAAATTGCTTAGTGAATAAATAAAACTGCACGAGTTAAGGAACAACATATATTTGAAATTTCAATTATTATTTCAAACATGACATTCCTAAAATTGCAATATTTAAATGAAAATTAAAAGCTGGATGCTGCATCTGCAGAAATATGGGCAAAAAACTAAATGCAGTGCACCAAGATCGTCTGTGGACTGACGCATGTCGTAAATTTGATGACCAAAGACGAGAATGGTGGCAAAAATATGGAAACAGTAATGGTTTGAAACCTTATGACTTGGATTCCTGTTGCAATAAAACATGTAAGTATTTAGCAGATTTAAGAAATAATACCGTTAGGTTTATAAGCATGATACACAATCCCGTCGCCAAGTTAGCAAAAATTTCGCCAACAGTTAGATCTTAACCGTGTTAAATATATTTCCAAATTTAGCTTGTCATAGCTTAAAAAATTTAAGTTTGATGACCGTAGCATGTTTTGAAGTCTAAGCTAATATCATTCGTTGAAGTGTTTCAGTTCTAAAACGATCAAATTTTATGCCGTTTCCCAAAGATTCTTTGGGGACTTTATCTTAGTTTTGGTTCTCAACTGCGTTTCGCAATTTACGCAACGTTACTGATTGCTCTTGATACTTGGCGACTTTATTGACTTTGAAGGAAGACATCACGAAAAGAATTGCGCTAAATTTAGAAAAATCTAACTATATTTCAGGTAGAATTCTGATGTACAAATTTTGTAAAAAAAATTTCCTTTTAAATTATTTGCAGCACATAATCAGCAAAAGATAATAATTGCTTGCCCCAAAAATGAGCTATGAAAACAAGTAATATCCAACTGTATATTTAATTACTTTTAATTTTTGCTTTAACTAAAATGTTATTTCCTTAAAATAACACAATTAAATTGCTAATTACAACCCTGCTATGCAAATGTCTGTTTTATAGTTAAATTTTTTGTGCTAGATTATGCAAATATAAAATAAAGAATTACTAATAAATAGAAGTGGAAACGAATCATTAAAAATAGACTGTCAGTTTATTAAATTAATATTATTGTGGTTGTGTTTATTGAAGTCGAATGAACATAAGTTTGTTATTTGAGTTTTCCAGCCAAATGTCTGAAATTTTGCTAAGTTGCACCAATGTATCAACATTTAATATGATTAAATTTAAAGAATTATTTTAAGACTGGATGGTAAAATGGTCTCTGCGTTATACGAAAACGATTTATTTAACATTCAGTTTCCTGTTTATATAATGACTTTTACTTCTTATAAATAAAATTAATTAAGAACTTTATTTTAATCTATCATATATGTCTATATATATATATGATAATTATATATTTGTTGCTTGTCGTAATACCATTCAGCCTCTAAAAACAAATTCCCAAGATTAAATATCATAAATTATTACTCTTATTTATTTTAAATTACAGAATTTTTTTTAATTTGTGAATGATAAAGTAATTACACATTTTTACTCGTGATATAATAAATAAGCGTATTCTAGAGCATTCAATTTGAAATATAAAAATTCCTTGCTTTTTCTCCAAAAGATAGAAGTTTCTAAGGTTTTATTTATAAAAAAAAAAGAATAAAAATAGAATCTGATCAAACTGTCAGCTGTGAGGTATTTGGAAGTGTGTGGAGTTTATTTTGTGTCAAGCTTTCATGCAAAATATTTTGTGAATAGTTTTCTACCAAATACCCTGCCAATTTTCTGCCAAATTGTTAACATTTCTAACTATTTATATATATATTAGAAGTACAGACTACCCTGATTTTAATGTTTTTAACCTTCAATGATATTTTGACATATTTAATTGAATAACTAAGTCTAAAGTTGAGAAAAAGACATCGCAGATTGAAGCAGATACAATTTTTCCCCTTGATTATTTTAGTGTTAAGCTAAAAGATTGTAAAAATTTCCATTACATTACAATTCTTTATTCAGTACTTCAGGCACGATGCATGTATTAGTTTCAGTTAGGGGCCGTCCATAAATGATGTCACACTTCTTTTCAATATTTTTGACCCCCCTCCACCCTTTTGACACAAAGTGTCACACTTCACCATACTCCCTTCCCCCCCCTTGTCACATGTCACGCTATATTACATAAACATACACTTACAGTTCAGAAACAAAGCACTACGTTATAGATCATATATCAAATTTTATTTTTAAACTTTAACTATGTATTTTAAAGACATTTGTGAGCATAATAATGATAATGATTATATGTGTATTTATTTTGTATGAAATAAGATTAAGGTTTACAACAGAAAACCTAATTAATATACCATAGTAATAAAATATTGATATTAAAGAGCAATTGAAAACAGTAGTATTTTGGAATTTGAAATATTTTGCTTTAAATCTTATCTTTACTTTTATGAACACAAAATACTCTTAAACAGATTGAATTTAAAAAAAAACGCCTCAATAAGATCAACCTGTTTGTGCCACTACCAGTTCTACCACTCACCCAGGTGGGGAGACATATTTTTTGTTGAACATTTCAAGGGTGTGATAGGGGGAAGTTTATTTCTAATGGTGAAGAATTTCTACTGCTACCATTTCTCTCTCAGAACCTACCCTGAATGCATTTTTCGAAAAGAAAGGATTATAAGTGAGAAAAAAATCACATGAAAGTTGTTTTAGCCCCGATTAAAAAATACCTCCAAATTCTGAATTTCAAAATGTGATCTGCTGAATTTAAATGTTTTTATTTTAACCAAAATATGTGATGTCACACTTCTTGTTACACCCTCCCTCCTAACTGTCACAATTTCATGAACCCCTCCCCCTCCAAGCGTGACATCATTTGTTGACGGCCCCTTATTTGTTTTAGAATTTCTTTCACTCTTGCCTACTAGTTATTTCTTAATATCTTGAATGTCATTTATCGGTTTTTTCAGCGTCTAGGTTAAGGGACAAAATCGCCGAATACACAACACCATTTCATGCCCTGTGACTATAATCTTTTCGGTAATCTAAACAGTTTTGCGAACATGAAGTGTAAGAGACACAGGAAGACGCCTCTCGTCTATCCTTCCATTGGCTTTCCTTTATTGACATTAATAAAGTGGGAAGTTGCTGCATCGCGTGGACTGAAGTAATAACCAGAAGTAATTTGATACAAAACAATTCTCAGGCATGGAAATAACATTGTACAAATGTCCTTTTGGTGTATAACATTGTACTAAGTTCCATACAGGCCAAAGTAAGCCAAATGAGAAATGAAATACAAAAATGCTAAGTAAGATACTAAAGAAAAATGAAATAAAGAAACAGAGTTTACAACGCTGAGCACAAGATACAAATGTTGCAGCTCAGAATTGCACTGGCAAAAACTATATATAAAACTCAACTACTGTAACATGAGAAAAAGAAATCTGTTATTAAATTATTAAGGGGACATACGACTTTTAAATCTCGAAAATATTCGATTTTATAATATATATACGCTTTTACCTATTAACTACAGTCTCTCTACTTTATTTCAACATTTATTGATTTTAATGACATTATATATATATATATATAAAGAAACAAACATAGCAGAAATGTAAAAGCAACATATACAACATATGCTATATGCCAGCACTGTCCGCAGAAAACATTATGATTTCACTAATTTTTTAGCGGTTCGTATAGATTTTACTTACCCTCATGAGCATCTAGACGCTTTTACCGATTTACTACAGTCTCTCCATTTTATTTCAACATTTTTTGACTTTCATGATATTGATATGTATATATATATATATATATATATATATTATTTCCCTGTGTTTTCTGAAAAATTTAAAACAATCCGCGTTAAAAAAATTCCTATAATTATGAAAGTTATGAAGGGAAATGCATCAGCTCTTCAACGTCTGTATTGAATACAGCCATATCTTTAGAGCGCTATATCTCAAAATGTGTTTTTTTATATTGCGCTCACCATATCTTAAGAACTATAAAATATTTTTACATAAAAGTTTAACCGTATACGTATTTTGCTATGTTCTACAAATTGAACCACATTTCTGTATACAGGGTGGACCGAAACGACCGCATAAACTATGCACAGCTAGATTCCTCGTTGGGAGTACATAAAAACTGCCCAAAGAAGCGTTCCTGTACGATCCATAGTTTACGAGAAAAATACGAAAAACAAAGTATGACGTCATTGCCGGTGCAAGAAAAAGCACTTTATTGAACATATCAACAGCAGTATATGCACAATTTAAAGCAGACGTTCAAAGTGTCCGCCGTGCATGTCGAGGCAGGCTTGAGCACGCCCTGGAATGGCTGTCATCACACGTTGCAGCATCGCGGGGTCCACCGAAGTACAAGCAGCATGCAGGCGAGCAACTAAGTCCATTTGTGTTGTCACTACGTCTCGATGCACCAGTTCCTTGAGATGGCCCCATAGGAAAAAATCCAACTGTGTAAGATCTGGCGAACGTGGTGGCCATAGAACCGGACCCCCACGT
>BGPR01000204.1:541998-588325 GCA_013235015.1 Araneus ventricosus
GAGATAATATCAAGATTGGATTGTTGTACTGATTAAACTTTAAGGATATTTATTAGAATGTTTTTTCTAAATTGAGTGATATAATGATTTTGATACATTATTAGAAAGTGTGTTATAGTACACAGTGTATTGGACTGAGAGACTTCATAAAAATCAATGTTAATCAATCAACTCATTGCATATACAATAGATTTTAACGAAGTACACTTTAACAGGAAGGTCCACTGGAACTCCTGGACCAAAGCTGACACAAGCTGGAACCCATTCCTTTTGTTGCAGGAATTTATGATCTAAATAAAGATGCCCATGACTTACACTGCAGAGATTACGATTATTGGAAAATAATCGTCCTGTCTTGGAAATGATAGACCAACTACAAAACCAGATATCCTACAAAAAACATTGTCATTTTAACACACAGAACAGTATAAATATCAATCCACAGCTTTGTTCCGGACTCAGAAGAGTAAATCTACATTCTGTAAGTATTTTATGCAGTTTTGAAGTATTATGTTTCGTTCGGAAATTTTAAGTTTTAATAAAGCATTGGATATCAACGCAAATTTGTTTTGCATCTTCACAAACAAATATATCTACTTTGTCATGAAAAAATGAATTTTGTTATCTTCTTTTAAGGTATCCGGAAACGTCTGGAGCACTTTTTTTCTTAAATTGAGAAATAGAAACACCAAAATATGTTTTTAGATTCGAATTTAATTAAGATTAATATTAGCGTGGATTTTTGAGTATAAATTATTATAAATTTACAAAATTTTGAATTTCTGCTGCTTTTTTAGAGGAAATTTCAAAAAACTTCAAACATGCTACAGGTCAAACTTTTGTAATAATTCAAATAAAAAACTAATACTAAAATAAACTACACATCTATGGATCAGTGCTTTACTAGAATCTTAACATTCTTTTGGATAAATAAAAATTTTAGAGCTAATCGAACAATCATTATAAGATTTTCAGCAAATTTTCTATGTCATTTTTCAAATAAAAGACCATTATAATTTAAACAATATTGTTACAATATACATTATTCTAGTAATTCACTAGAGAAACATTTGAAGAAAGTGTTCACAAAATTTCAGAACAATCGAATGATAATATCTTGAGTTATCATGTTTGAAGTTTGAAAATATGCATAAAATCTAATTTTAGAAAAATCAAATTTTAGTTTTTCCACGCGCTCAAATTATGTATCTAAACTTTAAAAAAATTCCCAAAAATATACTGACATCATATTAGCTTGCAAAAAAAAGAGTTTAAAGAATTTTTGACAGTTTCTGTCCCTTTAAATGACAACTGGCTAATTAAACGCCCATTTCCGTTTCCGCCTATCTTATAAAACAATTAATATCTCATCTCTTAACAAACGTACCGAAAAGTAAATATGTTTTAGAAAGGTAAATGAATGAACTATCAAAACATCAAAAATTTAAAAAATGGAATTTTGGTCGAAAATCGACTTCGAACGTATTCGGATACCTTAATCATCTTCATCTCATCATGCAAATTAAGCTCAAATTTTAAAAAAACCAAACTTCGATATGGAATATGTGAAAATTGTCAGGAAGAAAGATGAGGTGAAAATAAATCAACAATGAGAAAGCTTTTAGAAAAACTCTCACTTTCAAATTACAGGAACAATCAAATTAAAGCATCACCACAGATGGAGAAAATATTATAGCTTTTTTTTATTATTTCACGTGAAAGTTGGTATCGCTGTTGATTTTGTTAATTTATGGCTTGATGTTTTATCCTGCATTAAAGATACGCCATTTGAATCAAAAGCCTATTCGTTTCGATACTCCTGTTTGTTTTAATTAATTTATTTTAATTTTCTTATTCAAACCCGTGATACCTTTGATTTATCAGCATTTGTCTCTACAATGTTTACCTACAGATAGAATTACAAAATCAAACATGTTGATATCTCCTCATATGTTACTTTGCCATATAAAAGAGTTGCTTTCTTAAGTTATGGAGATTACGAAAATATAACTTTCTGTATTTTAGCTCTTTCATTTTTTAAATTTTGAATGCTACAGAACAACAAAATTGACTATAAATATCCATCGAATGGCAAATGCAGAAACGTTTTGATATTGAGAAAGTCATGTTCTAGGCCACAGCGTATATTATCCATTATACCTTAAAATAGCAATTGCCACTCTCTACAAATTTTGTTTCTTTTTTTCTCTTTAACTAATTTTATTTGTAATATTTTTAAATTATTCAGCAGAATTAAAAAAAAAATTAATAAATTTCGCCACCTTTTTTTGTAGCAAGATTTTCCTTATTTGAACTGCTTCAGTCCCTATCAATCTCTAAAATGAATTAAGCATCACATAAATACTGATTCAACAATCGTAAAAGACCTGCTATTTTTTCTGGATAAATTTGAAATATCTTCAACAGCATTAGTTGTTAGATATTAACAATTAGAGATTTATAATGTGTAAACTTATACTTAAATGCAAAGGTTAAGATTATTTTTTATATTTATAATTTTATTTTAAATACTAATTTCATTTACTTTTTATGCAGCTAACTCACCAGAATTTCGATTTGGGATCTGCAGACTTTCGTTTTTGATAATTATCACTGTTAGAAACTATTAGGAGAATGCAGACAATTTGAATATTGATTGAACTGTGTGATAAATCAGATCACTTTGTAAAAGACTGAAGCATTTATTTCATTAAGGAACGTAATAAAAATTGTCGGTGCCACAATATACGATAATAAATGCTGTATGCGAAAAAATGCCCGAAGTGAATTTTGATTTTTTTTTTCTCATTTTAAAAAGAAGGATGGTTGTTTGGTATCGGAACTAATAAATAAATATTGCTCTTTGATAATTATTATAAACATTAGGAGAAAGCGAACAATTTGAGGTTGATTGAACTGTGTGATATTCAAATCACTTTGTGGAAAAAGATACACAAGACATTCATTTCATTAAGGAAAGTAATAAAATTGTAATACGGTAAAATAAACGTTTCATTAAAAATGCCAAAGTGAATTCTGATTTTATTTTTTTTTATCTTTTTCTTCTTTAAAGATAAAATGGTGTTTGGCATCTGAATTTATAAATAAATTACTGATTTATTCGAACACAAATGAAAAGCAATCAATTCATAAAAATTGGAATCGATCGAAATTATAGCTAATTAAGAAACCATATTCCATCATCCATCTTTAGAATTTCTAAATTTCGACGTTGATATAAGGATTCTTATTAAGTCAGACGTCTTAATTTTAACATTAAAGAAGCATATTGATAAACTAATACAAAGAAAATATTGTTGAGTTTCTTCACAGAGACTGGTTGAAATTTGTGAATTATGACTTTTGAATCGATAATTTTATGCCGCTGGTTTTCACCCGACTTCTTTCAAAAAAGACTTATGGCTAAAAATTCATTGGCTGGGATTGATAAAGGTGATTGAGTTAAAATAAAACATTTTTGACAGAAGTTTCAAGTTATTCTTCATTCTCTAAGGGATGTTCTTCTTAAAAATAAGGAAACATATTGAGTTTATGATATTTCGAATCATATTTTGTGGAATTATAGAAAAATCAATAATATTCGAAACCAACTGCGTTTTTTTTTTCATTGAAGGCTGGGAATGATGCACCGCATAAAATATATGCCTTGGAATTTGGCATGGTTTTCTTTCATTGACTTTATATTAAATTACAGAGAATGTATATAAGCTAAAGAATATTTAGAGTAAATAACCCGAAACATTTTAGCGAAAAGTCACTAGTAAGTCTCAACACTGCACAAGATATAGGTAAAATAGAAGTGTTTAAACGAAAAATTTCAACATGAGATATAATCTTGATTGTTAAATCCAACCTGACTCAAGCGATAAAATTCACTAATAATAAACGGGGAACTAAGATATACAGTGTGTTTCACAACTCTTGGTAGTTACGTTAGGAGGGGATAGAAACAGCTAGGCTAGCACAAATTATCATGCAAAGAATGCTCGGTACTGATGATGAGCGATAGGCGGCGTTTTCCATTAATCTTCTTCCATGTTATCTTGTAAAACGATAAATAGAGTAATTTTGATTGAATTGAACCGGCGAATAATACGTTATAGGGAAAGAGAAAATCTCGACTAAGTTCGTAGACGAGCCGTCCAACTCAACGGGATGGAAATGGTGATTGAAATTTTATCACATTACTCCCTTACAATTGAATATACAAAGATAATACTGATCAACAAATAGGCATAAATATATCTCATTAAGGAAATCCATCTAATATGTGAAATGATGTCTGATGTTTGGAGTTGAAAAGAAAAGAATCGACGTAATATAATCACATGAATATCAGCCGAATAAAATTTTTATTGGAATTAGAATTTTTTATTAACAGGTGATCATAGAAAAATGTCAAGAGGAACATACAAATGAAATAGCTTAGTGTAAATGGAAACGCATATTCTTCTGTTCATATATTTCTCCCGTAACTTTCATGGTCAAAGGTTCGATAAATTGAGCCTGGAATTTTCGTTAAAGTATGATGCATTTATCAATATCTTGTATATTTTGATTTAAAGAAAGATGAATATATGAATATCTTACAAATATGTCTGCAGTTATATTTCTCTGTACCTTTCTTGGCCAAATTTTGAATATCACAGGTTGCTTTGAGGAAACTAAATACACATTTTTAAAAAACAAGAATTTGGAACTAGAATTTAATTTATATGTTATGGACACGTGGAGTAATCGGTTATGTGGCATAATAACCGCTTAATGGTCCGTTATTTGTATAATCAACCGATATATCATATTGACTGTAAAATATAAATCATATTACAGTTGACTGACGAGGAAAAGTGTTACGAAAACAGAAAAGAAGAGATAACATACATCATCAAAATGTAAATTTTATTAAAAATAAGTACCAACATGATTGGTGAAAAACAGAAAATGAAAAATGCTTATAAAAAATAAAACTGCACGAGTTAATTTCAAATATATGTTGTTCTTCTCTATTATTTCAAACATGACATTCCTTAAAATTGCAATATTTAAATGAAAATTAAAAGTCTGATGCTGCATCTGCAGAAATATGGGAAAAAAACCAACGTGCTGCACCAAGATCGCTGTGGACTGACGCATGTCGTAAATTTGATGACCAAAGACGAGAATGGTGGCAAAATATGGAAACAGTAATGGTTTGAAACCTGACTTGATTCCTGCTGTAAAAACATGTAAGTATTTAGCAGATTTAAGAAATACCAGTTAGGTTATAAGCATGATACAATCCGTCGCCAAGTTAGCAAAAAATTTCGCCAACAGTTAGATCTTAACCGTGTTAAATATATTTCCAAATTTAGCTTGTCATAGCTTAAAAAATTTAAGTATGACGTAGTATGTTTTGAAGTCTGGGTTAATATCATTCTGAAGTAAGCAGTTCTAAAACGATCAAATTTTATGCCGTTTCCCAAAGATTCTTTGGGGACTTTATCTAGTTTTAGGTTTCTCAACTGGTGTTTCGCAATTTACGCAACGTTACCGATTGCTCTTGATACTTTGACTTTATTGACTTTGAAGGAAGACATCAGAAAAGAATTGCGCTAAATTTAGAAAAAATCTAACTATATTTCAGGTAGAATTTGATGTACAAATTTTGTAAAAAATTTCCTTTAAATTATTTGCAGCACATAATCAGTGACAAATTGTTGTTGCCCCAAAATGAGCTTTAGAAACAAGTATATCCAACTGTATATTTAATTACTTTTAATTTTTTGCTTTAACTAAAATGTTATTTCAAAATAACACAATTAAATCTCAATACAACCTGTTTATGCAATGTCTGTTTTATAGTTAAATTTTTGTGCTAGATTATGCAAATATAAAATAAAGAATTACTAATAAATAGAGTGGAAACGAATCATTAAAAATAGACTGTCAGTTTATTAAATTATATTATTGTGGTTGTGTTTATTGAAGTCGAATGAACAAGTTTTATTTGAGTTTTCCAGTCAAATGTCTGAAATTTTGCTAGTTGCAATTCATGTATCAACATATTTAATTGATTAAATTTAAAGAATTATTTTAAGACTGATGGTAAAATGGTCTCTGCGTTATACGAAAACGTGATTTTATTTTAACATTCAGTTTCCTGTTTATATAATGATTTACTCATTATAAATAAAATTAATTAAGAACTTTATTTATCATCTATATGTCTATATATATATATGATAATTATATATTTGTTGCTTGTCAATACCTTAGCCTCTAAAACAAATTCAAGATTAAATATCATAAATTATTCTCTTATTTATTTTAAATTACAGAATTTTTTAATTTGTGAATGATAAAGTAATTACACATTTTTACTCGTGATATAATAAATAAGCGTATTCTAGAGCATTCAATTTGAAATATAAAAATTCCTTGTTTTTCTCCAAAAGATAGAAGTTTCTAAGGTTTTATTTATAAAAAAAAGAATAAAAAATAGAATTGATCAAACTGTCAGCTGTGAGGTATTTGGAAGTGTGTGGAGTTTATTTTGTGTCAAGCTATGCAAAATAATATTTTGTGAATAGTTTTCTACAAATACCCCGCCAATTTTCTGCCAAATTGTTAACATTTCTAATTATTTATATATATATATATATATTAGAAGTACAGACTACCCTGATTTTAATGTTTTTAACCTTCAATGATATTTTCACATATTAAATTGAATAACTAATTCTAAAGTTGAGAAATAGACACCGCAGATTGAAGCAGATACAATTTTTCCTCTTGATTATTTTAGTGTTAAATTAAAAGATTGTAAAAATTTCCATTACATGACAATTCTTTATTCAGTATTTCAGGCACGATGCATGTATTAGTTTCAGTTAGGGGCCGTCCATAAATGATGTCACACTTTTTTTCAGTATTTTTTGACCCTCCCCTGTTTGTCTCAAAGCGTCACACTTCACCGTACCCCCCCCTTGTCACATGTCACGCTATATTACATAAACATACACTTGCAGTTCAGAAACAAAGCACTACGTTATAGATCATATATCAATTTTTTTTTAAAACTTTAACTATGTATTTTAAAGACATTTGTGAGCATAACAATAATAATGATTATATGTGTACTTATTTTGTATGAAATAAGATTAAGGTTTACAACAAAAAACCTAATTAATATACAATAGTAATAAAATATTGATATTAAAGAGCAATTGAAAACAGTAGTATTTTGGAATTTGATATATTTTGCTTTAAATCTTATCTTTACTTTTATGAACACAAAATACTCTTAAACAGATTGAATTTTTAAAAAAACGCCTCAATAAGATCAACCTGTGTGTGCCACTACCAGTTCTACCACTCACCCAGGTGGGGAGACGTATTTGTTGTTGAACATTTCAAGGGTGTGATAGGAATAAGTTTTCTTCTAATGGTGAAGAATTTCTGTTCCTACCATGTTCTCAGAACCTACCCTGAATGCATTTTTCGAAAAGAAAGGATTATAAGTGAGAAAAAAAATCACATGAAAGTTGTTTTAGCCCCGATTAAAAATACCTCCAAATTCTGGTAGTTTCAAAATAACTTCAAAATGTGATCTGTTGATTTTAAATGTTTTTATTTTAACCAAAATATGTGATGTCACACTTCTTGTTACCCCCTCCCTTCCCCTTGTCACAAACTGTCACAATTTCAAGAACCTCCTCCCCCCTCCAAGCGTGACATCATTTGTGGACGGCCCCTTATTTGTTTTAGAATTTCTTTCATTCTTGCCTACTAGTTATTTCTCAATATTTTGAATGTCATTTATCTGTTTTTTCAGTCTAGGTTAGTGACAAAATCGCCGAGTACACAACAAATTTCATGCCCTGTGACTTTAATCTTTCGGTAATCTAAACAGTTTTGGAACATGAAGTGTAAGAGACATAGGAAGACGCCTCTCGTCTATCCCTCCATTACTTTCCTTTATTGACATTAATAAAGTGGGAAGTTGCTGCATCGCGTTGACTGAAGTAATAACCAGAAGTAATTTGATACAAAACAATTCTCAGGCACGGAAATGACACTGTACAAATGTCCTTTTGGGGTATAACATTGTACTAAGTTCCATACAGGCCAAAGTAACCAAATGAGAAAAATACAAAAACGCTAAATAAGATACTAAAGAAAAATAAAATAAAAGAAACAGAGTTACAACGCTGAGCTCAAGATACAAATGTTGCAACTCAGAATTGCACTGGCAAAAACTATATATAAAACTCAATTACCGTAACATGAGAAACAGAAATCTGTTATTAAATTATTAAGGGGAAATAGAAAATATCTGATTTTATAATATATATATTATTTCCCTGTCTTTTCTGAAAAATTTAAAACAATCCGCGTTAAAAAAATTCCCATAATTATGAAAGTTATGAAGAGAAATGATCATCTTCAACGTCTGTATTGAATACAATATATTCCATATCTTTAGAGCGCTATATCTCAAAATGTGTTTTTTAATATTGCGCTCATGATATCTTAAGAACTATAAAATATTTTTACATAAAAGTTTAACCGAATACGTATTTTGCTATGTTCTGCAAATTTAACCACATTTCTGTATACAGGGTGGCCCAAAACGACCGCATAAATTCTGAACAGCTAGATTCCTCGTTGGGAGTACATAAAAACTGCCCAAAGAAGCTTTCCTGTACGATCCATAGTTTAAGAGAAAAATACGAAAAACAAAGTATGACGTCACTGCCGGTGCAAGAAAAAACACTTTATTGAACATATCAACAGCAGTATATGCACAATTTAAAGCAGATGTTCAAAGTGTCCGCCGTGCATGTCGAGGCAGGCTTGAGCACGCCGTGGAATGGCTGTCATCACACGTTGCAGCATCGCGGGGTCCACCGAAGTACAAGCAGCATGCAAGCGAGCAACTAAGTCCATTTGTGTTGTCACTACGTCTCGATACACCAGTTCCTTGAGATGGCCCCATAGGAAAAAATCCAACGGTGTAAGATCTGGCGAACGTGGCGGCCATAGAACCGGACCCCCACGTCCGATCTAGCGACCGGAGTATTCCATATCCAGCCAACCACGTACAGGAGCACAGAAATGCGCCGGAGCCTTTCTCGTAAACTATGGATCGTACAGGAACGCTTCTTTGGGCTGTTTTTATGTACTCCCAACGAGGAATCTAGCTGTGCAGAGTTTATGCGGTCGTTTTGGGCCACCCTGTATATTTCTACAAAGAAGTTTTTTGGGGAGGTTAGAAATGTTATAATTTTAAATATTTGTAACATTTTTATTTGAAAATGGTACATAAAATAGAAATTAAATTTAAATGTTAATAAATTGAGGTTCAATTTCTTAAGCAGACGGTTTGGATTACTTAGATACCCAAAATATTGTGTTTAGACCAATATTTTATCCATAATCATGAGCACACGGTGACTATCTCATTTTTTTCTCCGAATATTATACCCATATTTATTACTCTCACAAATAAATACATATCAAGATGAAGGTTTGAAAATGTGTGTACTATAAGAGAAAGAACATATTTTTCTGTAAAAAAGTGAGTTTGTGAATTGCATTGTTTCAGAGATATAATGTATCGAATTTGACGGTTTTTCTATCATTTTCTCGAGGTTTAAGAGTCTTATGTCCCCTTAATGCTATCAACGCTGTAATAAAACGTTAAGAAGTACAGAAAAAGAAGTAAAAAAACGGAAACTATTTTCATTAACCTTATTGGTGTCCCGAGTGTTCAATCGTACTCTAGAGAGCGTAAAAATCAGAGTTTTGGCTCTGGATTGTAGACCCAGTTGAGTTTTTAATTTTTCCTTGGGTTTATGGAATTTATTTGTCTTAGGTATCCAAATGGAAATTACCAATTTGGAAATTTAAATATACAAAGCCTGATTGTCGAGCACAGCAACTTTAAATTGCAAAGTTGCCTAAATATCCTAAGACTATGTTTACACTGAGACAATTGCTGGCTGTGATAAGAGACCGAATGACCCTGAAAAAATCTCGTCACCTATTAACAATCTCACGTCATGGTGAAATACATTCGCAGATGTTTGGGACAGCTAGCATAGCAAATGTGGACTGAACAACTACCTGCCTCTACCCATTTTTTACCTTACAGCGCAGGCATGTTTCTTGATGATAATTGTTGAGATTTCTTGTGATCACGTGCCCACTTATTGCTACCAACGACTGATATGGCACCTAGTTCGGGGGTATGCTGTGGTGTTATGTATATGCCAACGACTGATCTTGTGAAAACGCATTTTAAATTTGATTGCAAGTAACTGCATTTGGTGCCTAAAATGTCGCCTGTAGGGATTTTATAGGAAGATTACACTTGACCACAATTTAAGTTTAGCAACTTCGGCTGTGGCGCTAATGGAAAAAATACCTTCAAACGTTTTCACTTGAATGTTCTTTTCAATAATTTTGCTCTTAATCGAGCAATAAATTAAATATGGAAAGTTCTTGTATTAATTTATAACGACGCTTTTAAAAGTTTATTGATTTAATTGTAAAGATTTCTTTTCCTTTAGTTTATTTTATATATATTACTTTGTGATATACATCCCCAAAGCTGACATAATTATTTCGTTTTCTTTCTTCCAAACAATTGTTATTAATTGATACTTCCTGAAATTCATCATAATGTTTAATTACTCAGTATTTAGAGAAATGAATACAAGTTTGGATTTCTCAAACACTTGAATCAGAATCCAACAAAATGTCATCATCCCCTTACAGTTTTTGTTGACAAATATTTCCACACGAATCACATGGTTCGAATCACATCTGATTACAACTGTTATTAACCCTTAACTACTCGCGCCAATTCACACAGCAAAATTTCCGCGCGGTGTATTTTCGACATCGTATCATTCTAAATTTCTAAGTGAAAAGATTGAAGTTTTATAAGATCAGTTTTAAGTCACAATAACCATATGTTGCAATAAATAAAAAACTGAAAATAGGCGTTTACGATATTTTCCAATATTATAAATTTGAGAAATGCATATTGAAGATTTGCAGATTTATAAAATTATATATAATAATAAAATAACACAAGCAAGAAGCAGTAGAAATATTTTAGTTAGGAATCCTTCATTAAAAAAATCCAGTTAGAGGTAAAATAGTACTTATTCAGTATCGGTTTCTTCATTGTTTTGAGACTTAACGATACAAAGACTCTTGTGTTCAAATGAATAAAAATATAAACCATCCTACATCACTCAGCATGAGTCACATGAGTTGGTTGGGAGAAAAGTTTAAGGGTGAAGCAGAATTAAACCAGCGGCCGTTAAAGCTCCAATGTTGTACTAAGTACACCAAAGCGAGTAATTAAGGGTTAATCTGATTCATAACGGAAATTGAGATTTCTACTCCATGTGCACATTAGTTTGTATATAGCCGAAATAAATTTGTCACCATGATTTTATGTACAGGGGAATTCTGCTTCGTTTCCTGTAATGTTCTATTAAAATGCCTTATTTACATTTAAAACTCGTTAAATTTATAGAGCTTTTAAGATCAGCATATTGTATGAGTTTTGTTAGATTTCTCCTTAAATTGCACATAAAGGTGTCCATAAGATTGCATTATGTTATTCAAAAATATTTATTGGTTTGTCTGCAATTGTCTCCAAAATTATTCACATATATGAATCATAGCGAGGCTCCAAACAGCTCTACGTCTCTCTTTTTGGATCGACTGAATTTTTCTTCAATAGAAATCAATATAAAAACATATGTCGTTTTATATATTATTTGTACTATACCGAAATATAAATTCTTTCAAACTTTTTCACCAGGCTGTTGCTTAGAAACTGCAAGCAAATATAATATCTAACATTAGATCATATCAGATACACTGCACACAGCTGTCGCAATTAGTATGTATTTTCGATTAAGAGATATTTCTTAAAAAATAGAAAATGCTGGAAATCAGAGGAATGTTTTGCTTCTCAGAGTCTTTCACATTTGATTTATGTTATCAGTTTTTTTTTTAATTTCACAGGTCAGCCCAAATCATGTGAATGTACAAAGAAGATTAAAGTTCCAAAAATGGCTACAGAAACGAGTTATATGAAAGATTTCCCGGATTATACGAGACAATTATGCCCTCCTGTATCCGAGAGCCGCCTCGACGATTGCACCGTTTGTGGCTGTAAGCACTTTATTCCTGCAAAGAAGGCTCATGATATTTGTACCTATGACCATTGCTCATGATTTCCTAATTTTTATGAAATAAAGATTGAATAGTAAAAAAATTGATAAAAAATATAATTATCATATATCGTCCTCTTAGTACTTTCAAATAGTAAAATCTTAGTTTAATTGATTTAATATATATTGCATATAAAATGCATAAGACGTCAGTGCATTTGAACATACTTTAATATATTTCATCGCCTTAGAGTTTCAATTCATTTTAATATGAGCAAAAGAATCGCGTTAGAATATGATGAAGCTCTAGAGTAGCTTCTCTATTCTAGCTACAGAATTTATTCTCAATTTCTGTGGCATTTGTTACTAACTTTATTTCTTCTATAAACAATTCTTTTACCTCCATTACATGAGAGCAAGGAACAAAAAAGAATATTTTCAATGCTAATAAAATACATTTGTTATATTATACAAGGTGTCCACACTTATGGTAGTCCAATAGCTAATTTCTAAACCATTAGAGATAGACATAAAGTTCCAATAGGAAAAATACTTTAAATAGAGGGAAGATTTATATTTTATGTTTACCGAGACACTAAATATATTTCTGAAAAATTACGAATTCTAACTTTTTATACGTTCCCCCGGTCATATCAGTCATATTTAGTAAATTATTCTCGACACTCCAACATTTTAAGCAAATGAAGTCCCATTCTTCTGCGACTAAAACTGAGCGAGTTGTGGAGCTTTGGATTTCATGATTTTTTACCAATCAGCGGCCTTGTTGAGCAAGTGCTGCGCATTGATTGGTGGATCGTCTTCAAGACGGCTATTGAAATGGTGTAAACTGGTCTAAGCCAGCTTTGTCCAAAGCTCCATAACTCAGTCAGTTTCAGTAGCAGAAGAGTACAGAAGATTATGACTTTTTTTTTGTTTAAAATGTTAGAGTGTCTGAAATATTTTACTTAAAATGACTGATAGGGCCGGGTGACTGTATAAAAAGTTAGAGTTTCAAACATTTTCAGGAAAAATCATTCGCTCAAAAACATATAAGTCTTCCCTTCATTCAAGGCATTTTTCCAACTGGAACTATATGTCTATCTCAAACGGTTTAGAAATTAGCTATTGGACCACAATAAGTGTGGACACCTTGTTTATAAGTTTATTTTGCATTTTTCGAAGTAGTCTTCTTTGATTTGCCAACACTTTTCTTGATTAGTCTGCCAATTCATGGTTGAGCCCATCTTTCACATTTTTTGCAGATCTGTAACTTCTTTTAAACAGTCGTTTGTGAGTCAAATATCTCGACCCGTAAATAAGAAATACATTAGGAACAAAAAAAATCACGAACGGACAAAAATGTCAGAGGGAACAAGATGCTGAATACGTTGGAGAGTTAGGCATTCATTCAATGTTTTATACAACCAAATATTTCGTAGGAACAGTGGGAAAATGAATGCGTGCATTATCATGGTGCTCGCGCCAATGAAACGGATTAGCTCCGGATTTTTTGTTTAGTATGTTTACTTAAGTTCCAGCAATATCATGTAATACATCTCAAGAGGTACTTCATGCTAATAAACCATACCAAAATTGTCTAAAACAGATGGAAACCGACGATAGATGGTACCATTACCTTCTTCCTCGATCGAACAAGTTTGACCTCCTTTGGAGTTGGATGACTTGGCGATTTCCTGTTTGGTTTTGTGATCAAAGATTAAAGCTAGAACCGTCAATAGTACTGAAGGATTTTAGACATGTTTCAACATGCACCACTATCAGACTCTGAAGCTCGCCACAGATCTCCATACAAACCTGCTTTTATTAAAGTATATCCAATTTTAGCACTCATCTTTCACAGATGTTTTTCATATGCCAGCAGTTGTGTAGGATAGTGATGGCAAAACCATATGAAACAAGTAACTTCTTATATATTCATCGAGAACATTTGGCGTTCTTCTCGAATAACAGCCAGCTGCATTTAACCACTATTCTTGATAACGTGCCCCCTCCAATTTCCCTCTTTTAAATCGAAACATAACCGTCTTAAATTGTTTGAATCAACCAAATGTTGATTCTGAAATGGCATCTTCACTATACCGCCACTCTACGTGTAAAAATTGTATTTCATGCATCTCATTTGGTTGGAATCCACTACTCGGTGCTCTTCCACATCTCAAAAGGATGCCGATAGATAATTATATTAATTAATTATAATCTCCATTCACGTATTAATTATAATCTCCATTGCAATTCAATGGCGTTTCATTGCATTCTTCACCTAGTATCCATCTTACTTATTGTCATTGGCGACTTGGCATCTGTTGGCGATATGAAGGGGTACTGACTAACCGTTTTCAACCAAATGGGTAGGATATACGGCCTTTTGCAATTAGAGTGATGATATGCCGTCTTAAACAGTTTGCATAATTTACAGGTGCATTTCAGAAGACGATCTTGAAATTCTAAAACTTGTTTACTGATCATCACGAATCAATTCAATTTATAATTGGCGAATAATAACTAATCTTTATTTTTGTTCAGTGCTGCCAAAATGAAATGCATGGAAATGAAATGAAACGTAGATGCTCTACATTTTTTTATAAATCCCACGAGAATCGATCAGGCGTCAAAATACATTTTCCCCTTGTATTTGAACCGTGACAAATTATAAATTACTGTTTACTCTTTTTTTGACTTTTCTAAATTAGATATTAAAACATTATTGATATTGTTACGAATTCTGTAAATTCAACGACTTGGCGAGGTTTCGGGGGCAAATTTGGTGACTTAGCAATGTTTTTGACTGCACATTTGGTGACTTGGCGACAAAGTTCGGCGGCATATTTGGTGACTTTGAGGTGACGAGGCTGCTGAATTTAGCCGAGAGACTATGCCAATTTGCGGCGCATAGTTTTGAATTTTTACCGTGCTCTGTGCTACGAGTTTATTTGAACTGCTGTAGTCTTAAAGACTGAATGGTTCCTGCTTTAACAATTGTAAATATTTGTACATAACAGCTGTAAATAAATTTTTGTTTCTGCTGTCTGGATTAAACTCCATTTTATCCACGAACCCGTCCGAATCGTAACAATATAATTGGTTATCCATAATTTATCTGCTCTCAATCCGTATATTCATTAATACATTTAAAATATGAAACACTATCTGAACCCAACAACACTTTGCTAATGCTAGATTTGAGTATATATATTAAATGAACACAATTGAAAGTTTGATATCAATTATTGTACTTTCTTAAAATTATATATTTACATACACATTATTATTTTTGTGTTTTGGATTTTGTAAATTGTAACTATTGTTGTATTCACTTTTGATTTCATTGCAATGCTCTTGGATATGCAACGTTCTTGGTGATTCCATTTGGCATATAAACAAACAAATCCCTTGGTTTTCCTACACGGGAGCATGCAACGTATAAGTATCCATGAGAAAATCATGGGTTCTCCAAATTCAATCCATATACTTGCAATGCTTGACCTTTTGATTTGTTTATCGTTAGTGCAAAAGCCAGTTTAATTTGAAATTGTAATCGTTTGAATTGGAATGCCATTGTCACGAAAAGCACTTCCACTTCTACGGAAAACAACTCAACCCTACATGAACTCTAGCGAAACCAGAACTTTCCTTCTTGAGCCGAAATGCTGGAGCTTTGCATGTATAGTGCTATCGTTAAACCTATTCTTAAAAACTCCTGTATTTTACTATGTAAATATTTTATCTAATTAAATTCTTTAGTATTTATTACAGAGGAGCTCTTTTCATTGAATTCATGATTAGTTTACGTTTCCGACATTGCGAGTTTATCCCTTTTTAGAATGACTTCTTTTCAGCGTCGAACTTACTACTCGGCAACTGTGAGTATATACATGATTTATTAATTATCTTGTTTTAGAAACTTCTGATGACGCAGATTGTCGAGACAGCCATATCCGTTGGTATCATTAATATGCGTGGTATTAGCAGATACTTTTCTTTTGAATATGCAAATTGAAGTTGTTGCTTCGATGATATTGTTTAATAATTTTTTTACTGCTAATCTGGTACCATTGCAAAGACAGGGTAGGTTGAAATTCCTTATAAGTATGATAGGAACAACAACTTTCAGATTAATGATGTGGGGTGGCAATCCCGATAAATCAAGTGGATATTCAAAATCAAGTGAAGTTGGTTGGTTGTGTTGGATTTTTTGGCGCAAGAGCCATGAAGTTGACCATACTGCGCCAGAAAAATTGTAAAATCATGTCAAATTAAAAAATCAAAGATTGCCATATGTAAACAAAACGATATAAAAGGCGATCAGTTAAAACTGAACAATGCTTAAATAAGAGAATAAAAATCGATTGCTTTCAAAAATGCAAAAAGATGAACATGTGAGGTTTCTCCAAGTAATGTAGGGAGTGGGCAAAATCAAGTGAATTCAGGTGGATAACATATTGCTTCATCTTGATCTATATCAGTATCTGTTGATTTGTAAGTAGCTGTGCCTCCAAGTAACATATATTGAATGCTGATATTAATGAAATTTACATACAAGTTTTTGCAGCTAATATTACACGTTCACTTAACCATTAATGACTTTTGTAATTTTGTTTGATATCCGGAAATACGCATTGAACCAATTCTTCTAGTGAATGAGTGTCTAATATCCAATAATTCAATCGCAAAATGCTCTGCAGTAGGATCGTTTTGTAATTTAACACGCATGTTTGTGGTCAATGAAAATTTATTAACATGTCTCCACAAATGTGATGCTTTTAAACACGCATTTAGTTCATCAGGTGGTGTTTAACGTGGAATAACAGATAATGTCTGTCGAAAATCACCTACTAATAAAATTAGCTCACCACCGTATGGCCGCTTTTTTCGTTACTTCTACGCATGCGCGGCAGCATTTCTTACCTCGTGAACCTCAATGTGAGAATTACTGTCTCTTGACGCCATCTACATTTAAATAATAGTACTACTACTATTGATATTATATTATTAGGCCACTAACTTTCTTTCTACTGGTCAGATCGAGCTAGCTTTCAACCTCGTCCGGACATCGCGGATCATTTTGCAAAAACCGCACGTAAATCGGTCCAGTAGTTTTTTTTTAGTCTAAAACGGACACACATACGAACATTTCTTTTTATATGTGTGCGTGTGAAGGGTTTGAAATATCACTAATCACCCCTACTTAAAGTAACGTATCCATTTTATTTGCTTTATAATGACAAAAGATGAACATTTATTTACAGGTGCTATCATGGTTACAGGTTTAGCTATGGAAACAGAAATAGTATCCAGTGTCGGAGAGTTTGTATAAGTGCACTAGTTCTGCTGCGTACATGCTATAGTTGACCACCTACGCGATTTTAGTTGCTGGGCATTTACTAAACCTCCCCTTCGTGGACGGTAAAGAACCGGATCTCTCCTACGCGAGATCTTGCCTTTCTATATCTACCTCTACTCTGACATCTTATCCTCGGTGACGTCGAGTAACAGCATGTGGGCGTCGCTGCGCCATCTGGTAGTGGCAGGCACAAATCCCATATATCAGTTTTGATAAAATAATGACATTTCGAATAACTATTTCAAAATTAGATTTCCACTTTCCACGTTTCAACTGTAATTCTCGCAGCTGTAATGCACTTTTCTGCAGCATCAAAATTCAAGCTGAAGAATTTAAAATAGTAGTAATAAAATGATACGTTTATAAATGAAATTTCATTTTTAAACGTTATTTTGCTTTCAACCCACTTATTAGTACTAGAAAAGGTTTCTTAGAATTTCTAATCAGCAAGTAGGCTCATAGTCAAAGCATAGTAAAATAGTGGTTCAAAACTCTGAGCCAAGTTTGAAAAAATTATATTGCCAGATTTTTATGAGTCTCCTTTCTGACAAATATAAATAAAATCAAACAGAGTACCCAGCAAAATATATGAGTAAAGAGTAGGGAGATATATCCTAAAAATGACAATACTTAAATCGACGAATCGATACGATTTTTCTTTACCAATTTCCTTACAAAAATTTTAGAATGTTATAAAGTCAGGTATATTTACGTTAAACGACATTCTTTACCAGGAGAGGAAGACATCCAAATTATTCACAATTTTTCCAACTAAATCATATGCAAACTCTACTGATATTCAGTAATGTTTAATTTAGGAATCATCATATACGAAGTTTTAAGATTTATATAACTCGCATTAAAAATTTATCATAAGTACTTACTTATTTTGTATTTAATATATAGACTAAATTCTTGAATCAGACATCTTGGGCATATAAATCAAAAACAGTATTAGAGTGATATTCAGAATTTATTGAAATATATCTCCAATTTGTTAACAAGTCAGGAAATTCACGGCTAAACCTAATTAAAATAAATGAAAAACTAAAATGAAATTGCAGCGTTTCTTTTTTGATATATTGGTTGGTTTAAGTTTAATGGCACAAGGGTTTTTTGATAGAATCTACAAATAGCATTCTTTGCATCAGAGATATAAGCATAAATCGAGTTAAAGAATCAAAACGCTTATTTTGTAGATGCATTTAACTATTAGATTTAATGGAAATTTCCTAAACGCTCTTCGTAATGGAAAAGGACGACACTGCAATTAATTACGAAAACTTTTGTTAACAACAACTACGCAATTTTTGCAAGCTCATGTGAACTGCAGTATAACTTGCGTAGTAGTAGCTCATGAATAATTCCAAAAATAGCCCTATTTTCTAAATATATCTAAGAGTTCACACTTTCGTTCAGGACATTGAAATATATTTGACGATAAACACACTGGAGACATCAGCAATTTCTAATTAACTGAAATATGTTTGAAAGGAAATAAATTGCCTCTGCATATATTCGAAACCATTAGGAAACTTAATTTGAGTTAACTATATATTAAATCACACATAAGATAGTTTTCATTCCCCATTTGCAATCAAAGAGCCGTTCAGTTTTCGATCTTTATTAGTTAATTCCGGAATCTTTTCTATAAATATGCATGAGAAACCAATATTTCAAGTGTCTTAGAAGGAATTTCTACATTTACTAATTTCGATTTCTATAATAATGTCCCTGTTTGTAATCTATACGGAATAAGTTTTCGAGAAGAAACTGTTATTAATTTAGAAACGGTTTCAAAATTTTTGTTATATTTTCTAGAATGTATCTATCTGCTCGAATATATGAAAATATTCAATATAACTTCACTTGTTTTTGTTTACAGTTCTGTGATTAAAATTTATATAATTAGTGAGATTAACCCTTAAAGGCCCGATGCTGCCTTCAAGCAACATACAGTATTTTGTTTTTTAAAATCTTGAGAATAAGACTGAAGCTCTAATGCTCGTTGTTGCTAATAGGATATACACTGAAAATGTTATTATATGAATTTACAATATATAGATGGCAGCCTGAGTGCTGATAAAAAAATAAATTGATGTTTTTCACTTGATGGTGCATCTTTTTATTTTTTTGTACGCTTGCGAATGCAATATTTTATTCTACTAGGTTGAAGGGAATTCCTTATCCGTATTATTATTTATTGAAATTCATCTGTTTCACATTATAGAATTTTATCAAGGACATTTTTTTCTGAAATAAGCCCAGTGTCGTCAGTTGGCAGCAAACTATTTTTTTAGCCAGAAACCATACTTAAAACAAAATAGGACTTTTTAAAGTATTTTTCCCATGTTTTATTCAAAAAATAAAGGTAAAAACACATTTTAAAATCAATTTTTAAAAAATAGAGCTTTTAAGCGTTAAATGGGAAAGGCATTTAATTAATACAGCTAGATCTATTGTATTCAATCATACAATGAATTTAGACCTCTTCTAAAATTCGCAAATTAACCACGTAAAACATCTTTCTTCTTATATACGCATAAAAAATAGCGGATACTTGACGTAAAGGATATTAGAAATGTCAGACTTCCTGCACAAACAAGCCTTTGTGTCTTCTTGCTACATCGAGATAAAGCAAATATTAGCACACATTTAAGTTGCTTTTTTTTGAGTTGCGCATGTACCGATAAGGAAAAGTGTTAAATAATATTATCGATACTCTTGATATAACTTATGCAAATGTAGGACCATCAGGCATTACCGATTTAATTGTATTACAATTTTTCCCAAGCTTTAAAGTGTAATGGCTAGTAAATAAAATGAACTATTCGTTACGACGATAGCTTGGATAACATGGAAGTAAGAGCATTTTTTAGCTACATGTAAGGGTAATTCTGACATTTTTGAAACTTTACAGGAGAAGAAAAAAACGAATGGGCTCTGAACAACATCAAAATTAGGGTCCAAGATCTCTCTAATGTTTTTCTCAGTAGAAAAGGAACCTATTGACGACTACGAAAAAATGTTACGAATTTTAATTTCTTCAAAAATTCAAATTTAAATTTTGCAGAAGTCCCCTTTTAACATCAAACAGTATGAAAGTTTCAGAATTTTAGCGAAAAAATTATTATAAAGCCAGGAATATCAATTAGACTTAACTGAAATTACAAAATTTATTTATTTGGGACTAAATTTAAATTTAAAGATTCAAAATAAAATAGATTTTCAAAGTTGTTCGTTCTCAAGTAACAGTCAAATTAAAACAGAAAAAAATTTAGGGGAAAATAATTAGAAGCCAGGAATATCAAGAAAACTCAAATAAAATTCAAAATTAATTTATTTGGAAGTAAACTTAAACTTTAAAGTATTGAAATAATTTTCAAAGATATTCGTTTTCAAGTAAAATTCAGATTTAAAGCAAAAAATTCAGGGAAAATTTTTATAAAGCCTGGAATAATATTGAAACTCAAAATTAAAAGTGCATTTATTTGCAAAGAAAATAAATTTGAAAAGCTACTGATTTTCAAGTAAAATTCATATTTAAAGCAAAAATCCTGGGAAAATTTTTATAAAGCCTGGAATAACAGCGAAACTCAAATAAAATTAGAAGTGCATTTATTTGCAAAGAAAATAAATTTAAAAATCTAGCAATTTTCAAGTAAAGTTCAGATTTAAAAAACGTTAAAGGAAAAACAATTATATAAAAAGAAATATAAATTTAACTGAAATGAAACTCAAAATTTGTTTATTTGTAAATAAATTTGAACTCAACTAAAACAAAATAAAATGTAAATTTTATTTGTTTCTAAGTAAAATGGAATCCTACGAATTATCGTTATTTTCATAACGATAAATCAGACCGCTGTGTTATGTTGGCAATTATGGCTTTCCGATCAGAAGATCACAACTTCATCACCTTATTCTGCCGAATATTTTATGAATATGAGTTTGATGGACAATGAATCCCAAAAGCAATGCCAGACTTCATCATGGTTTTCGGATGTGGTAACTTTAGGACTAAGTGTTTACTGAAACTAAGACTAAGTGTTTACTGTCATTATCTCGAAATGCTATATATATACAAATTTTAATTTTGTGCCGGAAAAATATTATAATTTATATGGAATGAATTAATGGTAAAAAAAGTGAAGTGACTGACCAAGTCAAGCTGTATTCAGATCGAGTTCCGAATGGTAATTTCAGAGTCATAATTTATGATTGAAATACTAATTATTTATTTCTTTTCTCAAACTCAGTCAAGTTTGAGTAGTTAAGTTTGATTTAGTAGGAGAAATCATTTCTTTGAACGTTTGAAGTGGAAATTATATGGTTTGCTTATTTTTAAAAAATAAAATAAATTCTACAATTTCAGGTCTAGGAGACTTAAAATTAGTTTTATAAATAATAAAATATTTTTCCAATTGAGGTGCAATATAATTTTTACGAATTTGACCCATATAAAATACAAGCAAATAATGATATCATACTCTTAATGTAAAAAGGTAACTTAGAGAAACACAATATTTTCTTAAATATAGAAATATAGATAATTTATAATATAAAATCATCAACGTTTAAATACGGGAAGAGTTCCGTTTTCAAGATATTTTAACGAATTGTTTGGTGTCACCTACAAAAGAATATAATAGCCGAAAATAGAGTATTATAAATGTTGAATCATTTTAATGTTCAGGAATTATGAAAACCACTATAAATCAATGGGCAATAACTTATCTCATTTCAGAATTAAGTAGCCTCTTTTAGGCGCAATATTTAAACAAATCGCTTCACTTAATAAATTCTTCCTTACTATAGATTTCTAAAAACATTGAGAAAATATTGGATTATAATTTTCTGTTTTTACTAAAATGATTAATTTTTTCAATCTGGAATAAAATAGATTTAGGAAAGAAACAGAGTTAATAAACTAACTCCACTCTGTAGTAACTACTATTACTCTATAATTTCGAATTCTACACCTGTTTCAGAATATTCTTAACATAAAGTCTGAAGATAAATATAATAGAATTAAGAAAATAATTTTCATGATCTAAGAACTGGTACGTTTAATTTTATTTAGTCATGGACTTTAATTTTAAATGTAAGAATTTATTTTGAAAACAGGAAATATACTACTTTTTATTGCATGCAATTGTCATAATTAAAATATTTTAATGAAAATTCGAAATGGAAAAACCGGAATGATTTTTGTAGCATGCGTTTTTCATGGAGTAAAATCAAATCATCTTAACAAAAAGCAGTAAATGCAACCACCACGTCAGTTCTTTAAAAAATTACAAAAGTTGAGCTCAAAAATAAATGTTAAAAATAAACGAAATCTTTTCCCAATTAATTATTCAATATAACTTAATTGAGACAAATATAGATATCCTGTGAAATTATGCAAAATTCCGGACCATAAGAAAAAATATCTCCAGACATCGAATATTTTCTTATTTTCAAATGACTGTTATTGAATAGCAAAATTTTGTTATAGTTTCAATAGGCAATGTCAAGTTTCCTAGAAGTCGCGTGGTAATTGAAGAGTTATGTTTTAAAGTAAGCTAAATGCTTTCTAATAAAGTTAAATTACTCACGGGTAATTGAAATCGTGAAAACATATATATATTTTTATAAATTAAAATGAGTTCGGGATTTAAGATCGAAATGAAGCGTTTCAAGCAATTATTTCGAAAATGAAATCAGGACACATAAAATATTTCAAATTTCTAACAATTGTAGTAGTTAAACTACCTTTACAGTGCAAAGTATGGAATAGCGCGCATAAAGCTTTTGATTGTTATTTCTATTTTTCTTGATAATAACATTTTAAATTTGAAACAAGCTTAGACAGATATTTTTGGAGACTATTTTATTCATTAATTGATAAAAATTTATTAGGCTTAAATAAGGCTAATTCAATTTAACCATATTTTTCATCTGTATTTGAAACATTAAAAATAATATGGAGTTCAGCAATAAATTAAATAAATGCAGAATGCAAGATTAATTGCATAATATTAGTAAACAGACATTTTCGAATTTTGAAACAAATACTCTTTCGCAATTTTCATTTTAAATTGTTTTGAAATTCTTCAACAAGACTTTTGTTTAATATTTCTTAACTTCAATTCCACTAATGCATTGAATTCATTTATTATGCCAGTAATTTATATTATTTCAAATTTTGCCATTCATGATTTTACCGTAAACAATTGTACTCACAACATTTACAAGATGAATAATTGTTTTAGAGAATTTTATTATCTCAAATTCCAACACTTGGCAGTTTAGATTTCCATAACATCTAATTAGATGACACATTTTAATTGGAGAATGTGAAACCTCTTCGATTTAGTTAAGAATGTAAAGAACATTTGAAATACAAGCTGATTCCAAAGACTCATGTAGCGAATTATTGCTGATGTATGCGACTGAAACTAAGTTTTACAGTTTAAAAATACGAACATTAAATCCATGACTGGTCCTAGAGCAAGAACATTTACTTTACAACAATTATTTTATATTGATATAGTAGGCTTCACGAAAATATTATCTTTTAAAATTACCATATTCAATGACAATCGACCTATTGATGTCACAAACTAGAAATTTGGAAGATTACGGCATTTAACGAACTAGATGAGAAGAAGTAACAAAATTTCAATTGAATACATTCCTTTCAATAGTGAAATGAAATCAAGGCACTGCTTATCGCTTGTCGTATTGTATAAGTTGGAAATAAATTTTGAATATGTTACTGACTTTCTAATATTTCCTACAAATAGGCAATTAAAGCAGAAGAGTTAAGTCTTAGTTGTACACAGAGTTGAATATTTTCTTCTCTGTTACCATATCCGAAAAGCTGATACTTTTCTGCTCGCAAAAATGCTTTTCTTATACTTTCAGCATTTCAAAATATCAAATATAAAAACGATTTGATTGCAACTATTCTCCAGACACACATTTTTCATTCGAATTAAGCGTTTACAGGCAAATAGTTTTCATAAAATGATGAATTGAAAAAATATTGGAATTTTAACTTCAAAGAATACATTTTTGGCAGTTAATACTGCTATAAATTTTGAATAAATATTGGCAGTGTGTGCAGCATGTCGTGTAAAACACTTTTTCAACCTCTTATTTTTAGAGACAGTGATCTAATAACATAAAAGTGGTATCTTGAAATAATAAAGTAAACATGCGCTCTTCAAATATAATACTTGCTGCACTTTCTGGGGTAAAACCCATATTTAGGAATCGATGGCGGATGATACGGGAAAATAGTCAAATTCAAAATTGTAGAGGATAAATGTTAAGCATTTTCTATTGTCTAAGCCTTATTGTTAAATTTAAATTTTCTTCTCATGCTTTTTGTGATATGTCCTACAATTTACATCTGAATTTAAATTGCATTTAATTTTTTAAATATTATTAATGCGATGTTTAAATATTTCTGAATTTTGATATCATATATCAATTCAAAGTATGTTTTGGTTAATTAACATTTTTTGGATTAAATAATAGATGTTCTTCAATTTAAAAAATCAAAACAAAGTAAACTAACTTATTATAGGCGACTGTAATATAAGAAATCACTGAAATGTTATTAATATGAACTACATCAGATGTTACGCCATACAAAATGATTTCATATTTATATATTACATACCCTATACGTTCCAAGATTATCCACAGCACAACTAAGAACTGCTTCTTGTCCTGTCGCAACAGTGACATTAGGTATAGTTTCTGTAAATTCAGGTTCTAAGTCCTCTGTAAATGAAGGAAAAGGAGATAATTAATCTGAGAAAACTGTTGGAATACATCTCTAAAAAATTAGCAAATACATTTACAGTGTTATTCTTTTCTTCAATTCCTACTATTATTTCACACTCTCCCTATATATATTTATTTATATATCTTGTTAAAATTTTCAATCGTTAATAAAATACTTTTTATTCATCCACTCAAGTTCAAATACATTTTTTTAAACTTGTAGGGGATGACATTTGATGTCAATACAGTTTTTTCAAATATTAATTCATTAATTAAATTTAATTAATTTTAGTTTTATATGGGTGAAAAAAATCTAAAATAAAATTTTCTTTGTTGACCTAAGTAGGAATCGACTTTAAAATTTTTTTTATATTACTTGTTTCAATCATACAAATATAGAGATATTTTTTTAACACTGAATAACTGCAAAGTGCTTTGAATTCAATGTAACGCAAAATGGAAATTCATGAAATTTATAATTTTTCTTTCGAAATAATAGTTCGCGTAAAATGTTCAATAAAACATGCTTGGCAAAATGGTTTATTTTCAAAGCAGCTCATTATTACCATATACACTTAAAAGGATTTTAATGCTTATAATTATACTCATCCAGAATTTAAGATTTTTACCCTTAGCTCCTTTTCCTATCGGATGGTCTCTTCAGGTTTTACTTTCTTTTAGTTAGAATTTCATAGTTAGGGTTTTAAGAAAAATATTTTAAATCTGCAAATTAAACAAATTTATTGGAAGATTATATTTCGCAAATCAACTATAATAAAGAAATTAAGGAACTTTTATAACTTTAGGAAAATAATGATGACTTGTGGAACTCTGAATATATATGTGTTAATAGAGACCTAAATAAAAATCGAAATGACAAGAAAAATAATGAATTATTCGCAAAGTAACTTTAAGTATGTTTGACAAAACTCTAGTAAAAGATTTTTGCAAGATTTACCAGAGTTTTACTCTAATCTGTAACTGAATGTTGTTAAATTTAGTTTTTAATGAGGTACAAAATGATAAAATAAATTACGCAACGCATATGTTCAGTTCAAAGTTTCATCTGATTTTCTTCCAATATATTCATTTAATCACGATTTCTTTGAAATTCCTACAAAAACAAATTTATTTAATTATGCTGCATAATTATCAGCTTCTTCAAGCAGTCTTCTCATGCTTATTTGGAGATAGGGAACGAAATAATGTAAAATGTCCGTTAAACATTACTTTACTCATTTGTTAAAGTGAGATTATTTTATAGAACAAAGAGTTATATATATATAATCAAAACAAACTTATAAACACAAGACAAAAACTCAAAAACAGTCAAGACAAATGGCAAAAATAGACAAAAACCAAAATAAAATTGAAAAATATCATAGCGAGCCGCTCGTCAGGAAGAGAAGCTCGCTCATGATATTAATTTATATTATAATTTCTGGGCATGAATCTCTCAAAAAATTAATTTTCAAACATTAACTTAATTTTACATTGTCCTATAAATAAAAATATAAATATATCCTATAAAAAATCTATCCTGTAAATAAAAAATATAATAAATATATAGATCTTCTAAAATCATCATATTAAAATTTGCATCATAACATCTCTTAACTGTGTGTAATTTATGTTTTGTTTAAAAGTGATGAAAAACTTGAGAATATTATCTGATATGAATTGTAGTGCTATGCCAAACTTGAGAACAGTATAAATTTTTATCTGGATGTATTTCATTATTAATCCAATATAAAAACATTCTAGAAGAACATTTTCGCATTTTACCATTTTTACAGTCATTGCATGTCAAGTTCGAATGTGAAAAGAAAGATGCAAGCAAACGTTGAAATATGTTTCCCATCAGTTTCTATAAATTACATTCTATCAAGCTTAATTTATTTAAATGCAAAAAACACATTTAAATCAGATTGATAGTGTCTTATTTTAATGCACCTTTTGTCGAAATTGTACAGGGATTACCATTTTGAAGTATTGTTTCTCATTTCTCATGTAACATTTTTCCTAAACTTTTAAAATGCAGAAATACATTTTAAGTCAAAACAAGTTTCATAAATAAGTCGACTGAGGTTACAAATTGATAAGAAATAAAACGTTCACAAACAAATAGAATTATATGAAGAGTACTGAGAAATCACAACACTTTCATGATTATATTTTATACGATTTCAAGCTTTGTTCAACACTTGATTACAACGGTTGCTGCGCAAGTTAATTCGATTTATAACAAGTAAAATGCTCATAGTTTGGAATTCCAAGACTGAATTATCTTTCAGAAGAAATGAAAAGAATTTACAGAAAAGTAACTTATTAAATTAACTTATTACATTTTATAGCATATTTTATGTTATTGATGATTAATATATAAGAAAATCTAAATGCTCTTCGTACATAGAGAACGTAAATAATTCATGTATCTAGGTCAATAACCACTGCTGCAGATAGACAGTAGCCTTTATATGGATAGCCATTCATGGGTATAAGGTATATGTCTGAGTACATTCGTCTCATGGTTACATAAAACTAACCGATACTCATTAAATACGTCTTTACTGTAGGTCAGATTCATGCAAGGTTTAAGAGTTATGATGGCGAATTTTATAGTCCCGAATAATGTTTCAATTAAAATATTTTCAAAATTTCAATTCTTAAAAGAAAGCTGGAAAGTCAATTTAGTTCTGCTTTTCTAAAGTTACCTATAAGACAGTTTAAAATGCGTCTCTTATTGAAAACTGTCATGGAATAATCAACGCTTAAATTTTGTTTCCAAACCAAACACAGAGTTTTAAATGTGAAGATCCAGTGTTAGGAAAGGAGAGCCTCTTTGTAATTCTAGGCACACCGTTTTCCGGAGAAATTTTCGAGTTATCCCTCAAAATATGTTTATACGTCTCTCGCACAAAAGTTTTCGTTTCATAAAAGCATGTTTTGAATGGCAAGCAGTTGTGAATGTCAGGATGTCCTCTCTTCGAAAGAGAGTCCTTCGACTGTGAAATTTCTTGCATTCCGACAATTCTCACACGGGGCGCCTTAAATTGATTTAAAAATCCGCTTTGATCTGAATTCTTCACGTAAACAAAGTGTTTACCCATTTCGTCTTTATTTTCTAGTGGATATCGAATTCTGAATTTCGTACAATATCTTATTCTGCATTCTAGTGTTTGCCAATAAAAGCGAATAACTTTTTCCGGAGGATCATGGGAAATACAAATTTTTCAAACATATTTAATCTTAATCACAATAAAAGAACAAAGAATTATAAAACTACATTTATAGAATAGGCTTTCAGTTAAGATATACTCAGTTGAAAACATTCGTGAAGTTCTTTTATCTTAACCATTTAGAATTTTTGAGTTAATGTGCATCACATTATACGACGACAAATGATCTGTTCTATGAATCAAATTCTTTGTGTATGAAATGCGTTTTAACACAACAACAACAACACAATAAGAGTTTAATTAAATAAATAACCCATTCAAAGATCGCCGATTATGTCTATGTTAATACATGTCATTAATCTGTATGACACAAGATAACTAAATGACTCTAAGTTTAATTCCATTAATTCGGAATATTCCGATATACAAATCTTTCTCAATTGAAAAAATAATTTCATGGCGAAGATTTTATTCCTTAATTCTATAATGTAATTTTAATAATTTATCATTACATACTCAAAACAATATTTTATATGATACATTGTGAAAAATACACAAAATGATATTCAATTTCTTAAAAATATGATTTTTGTGAATAAGTATTAATAAAAAGTATGGATTTTCCTAAAAGTAAAATTTATAAAGAGAAAAAAAGTTATCCTATATCTCTATAAATTATTTTCAGTTAGATTACGGCCTAAGACTATAAATCTTCGCAAATGTGGAAATATTATCCTGAACTACCATTAATAAATACATATGATTTTATTCATAGTTAAAAATGTGAAATTTTTTCTGTTGCTCAAAATTAGACGTCAGAAACCCTTAATCTTCAAAAGCTTTATTCAATTTAATACTCTGAAATTGCTAAAGTAACAGCGATTATGTAATTAAATCTACCAAATGAACTATAATTAAATGTATTCAGCATCGTGTAACAAGACGTTTAACTATGCCTCTTATTAGCCGATTCAAATTATTACGTTAAACTAATAATGTAAGCGTTGCTGCTACAACTTTAGAGACTACAAATGGTAGAACTAAGATAGGCATTTCCAATTATGCTGACATCGATCGATTTAATTACAAGTATGCATTAAATACGGAACTTTTAACTTAAATAATGAAAGAAAAACTTTCCCTTGAAGGTTTGTCTTATTTCACTATTTCCCTAAACAGTTTCCCTAAAATATCGATTTTTTTTTTGAATTTTTCGATGGCCCATACGATTGGGAAACTTGACTCCAAATTTTGGATCAGATATCCAAATAGTTTTAAAGTTTTTAAAGTTTTCTGAGTGTTGACAGTCTCAAAAGTTGACAGAGTGGTTAGTTTCGTTTTCATTTTGATGCATTTTTCAATTCTTAAAATAAATTAATTAAAAATATTTTGTAAATAAATCAATTTCTTGGGTGAAATGGTTATCATAACTTCGTTGTTCACTACCCAAATCGTTTCTGTTTGTTTATATTCTGCGTTCTTATTGAGTTCTCATTACTACCTAACTGATATTCATAAAAACGACATTTTCAATACCAATATTAATTTTTACACAGAGTTTATTTTATTTAGAAAGCTTTGCAGTACAATATTATTGTTTTTCATTCATTTTTCTGGTGAGAAATTGCCACTATCGAAAAGTTATCGACTCGTTAAGAGACAAAATGTTTTGAAAAGCTGGCAGACTAATTACATAATATTTCAAATAAGAAAAAATATATTCAATCATATTGCGTTAAAATAGTATTTTAGTGCATTTTATAAGTTGGGAAATAACATAATAAAAAATTAAAGCTCTACAAGCATTATTAGTTTTGGTTTCATGCCTTTACAAACTTTAAATGCATTTTTCTCAGTTTTTTATTTTTGGCGATGCAAGTGTTTTCTATTCCCTAAGGCTTTTTTTCTGTTCAAGATAGAGTCTTGAAATTTTTTGTAGATACTTTCATATATATGTTCTATAAGAATTAGCATGGATTTAGGCCTGAGAGTTCTAGTTATTTTTTTTAAAAAGTTCAAAGTTGATATTTTTAGAATTTTCATGTTTTTTCAGGTTTTTTCACAAAAAATAACTATCAAAAATTAAAAAAAGAGTCAGATCATCAATCCCATGCCAACTTTTGTTTCCAAGAATACAAGAAATATAATTCACTTGAAATAAATAAAAAATATTGAAAATTGAGAATTTTATAAGAGTTTAAAAAAACTTTAAAAATGTCAATTTTTTTTTAATTTTAAAATAATAGCTCTTGCTAAAATGACGTTTTTAAATCGGAATCTATTTATTAATATAATCCAAAAATAAAGTCAATTATTTATTTTATTATTACTTTCTCCAAAAAAAAAAGTTTTGAAAAAGGGTACTGTGTAGCCTTAACTATTTTCTATTCTTATTTATGCTCTTCTATTTTTTAAAATAAATATATAAAATATCTTTAAATTTTAAAATGTAGAAATTAAAATAAATAAATTCTAGTCCCATAATGAAACTGAAAGTTAACTATCCTTCTCTTATTAGGCGATTCAAATTATTATGTTAAACTGATAATGCAAGCGTTGCTGCTACAACTTCAAGGACTGCATATGGTAAACATAAGAAAGGCATTTCAGATTATATAGGCATCGATGATTTAATTACAAGTAGGCATAAATAAGGAACTTATTATGTTAAATAATAAAAGAAAAACTTTCCCTTGAAGGTTTGTCTTATTTTACTATTTCTTTTGACTATTTTCTATTCTTCTTTACGCTTTTCTATTTTCTAAGCTAAATATAAAAAAAAATATCTTTAAATTTGAAAATGTAGAAATTAAAATAAATAAAAATTAGTGACATAATGAAAGTAACTTATTGCGAGAGAAACAAAACAATTTGTTTCTGAAAAGAAACGCACAGAATTTTAAGTTTTCAACTTTTTGTTTATTTTGGATGAGACTTGAGATAACTGAGAGATAAATCAGAAACAAATGCGCAGCTTTGCGCTTTGAGCCATAATTTTAACGCACGTAAGTGATGTTTGAAAGAAGCAAAAACACTAAAATGTTGTTTTTCAAATTCCACTTAGAAACGGAGCTTATGTGTCTCTTGAGAATTCCACATCTGGCAGTGGATCAAAAAGTAATTAACTAAAATATCAGAAAAGATAAATCAGAAACTTCAGTTGCGATTTGCAATCTCTCGAGCGTTTCAGTTACGACGAATCTTTTTTTTTCTTCTTGATTCAGTTTTAAAATCAGAAATTCTCTTTTACTGATTTAGTTTGCTGTTTCAGTTAGATTTAATGTCACACTTTTGATTAAGAGATAAAGTTTGCAGAGATACGCACACGATTTATCTCTTTCAGCAAAGGAAATTTATTTCAGGGATTTAATTGCAATGTAGTTTTAATTATAAATAAAGTTTCAATTAAAATGGAGCACTTCTTTGAATTATTTTTGATTCCTATTTATATGGAGAAACAAACAACATTCAAGTCTAGAATTTCTCAGAAAACCGAGAAACGTTTAATTTCCTGAATTTAATATTCTTATCACTCATTTGCAGAAATCTTCATTAAATTAAAATAAATGCCGAAATAGTTTAGTCATTGATAATTTCTTCTTTAATTGTAGCATTACTGCATTTCGGATGACTTTACATCAGAAACTTAATTCTACTTTTATTTAATCAGAATATTCGAAAGTATTTTAAATTAATAAATTGAATTGATGAAGTTAAAAGGGATGGAAAATAAAAATAGCTAAAATAAAAATATTTCATAACATAATTTGAGGGATTATTGAAGCACGCTTATTGAAGAAATGTTTCGGAATCAAAATGTTAAAATCTATTATTTGATTCATCTAGCACCTACGCATACGAATAAGACGGGTTCAATAATTGTTCAGCTTTCTATTATGTTTAAAGTTAGCGATGCATTCAGTTACTAGAATTAAACGCTTCATATTTACGCATGATATATCCGTATGCCCACAACCAGAACATTTACATCATACATAAAAAATGTTTCAATATAAATATTCAGCATAAAGCTTGAGTTTCGCATTTCCAATTATGAATTATTGTTTTTCAAAGAAAACTACACCCTGCCTTAAGGACGAGAAAAAAGGCAACTATTAAAATTAATTTGAAACGCAATTGGGATATTTTTTAAATTTGTGTATAAAAAATGCGTTTGCTTCTATTGTCTATCTGTATATAGAAACATTTTTCAAGCATATGCTAATGGCTGAAATCAAAGTCGGAAGAGATTTTTCATATTAAGGCAAAAGTCAATGAATATGGGCTTTTTAGTTTCATAAATATTTGTTAGTATCCGGCACCACTCGAAACTATTTCGATCCTTAGTGGCACGGACAGATCTCGGAAAGTAATTAACACGTCGATTTGATATAGATCCCCATTACTATTTTGGAGGATAGTTCTAGAGCAGATATCTTAAATATCATACAGACGGCTTGATATCGGCTGTAATTTTCGAAATAAAAAAAAATTAGTTCTGCTTTTCTTTCCTTCCTTTTTTATGCATTTAATATTCATTATTTTATAAATCCATATGAATTAAGAAATGCTATATCATAGGTCGAGAGCATTTAAATTCATTTGTGGAAAACTGAAAAATGTGATGCAGTTTTTTTATAAAAATCAGTCAGTCGCATTCCTACGCAATCCATTTAATACATTAAACAATGCAAATAATAGCATTTTTATGCTATATCTGTTCCAAATGATTCATGCAAACAGTTACAGTTATACAAGAACAAATTTTTAGAAGAAAATTTTAGTAAATAATACATTATATTATTCAGCGTATTGTGAACACATAAGAAAAGTATTTTTCTCACATACGCGATTTCAATATTTTTTATAGTAAAGCATAATCAATATAATAATTGTTACACAGTGCGGATAGAAAAATACTGTTTCTAATTTTCTCAGGTACACATAAAACCATTTTATTGGAACTCCAAATAAGAATTCTCCGAGGCTAACTTTAGAACCAATAAATTGTGGGCGTAATACACTTTTATCTTTCAGAATAGTTTCTAAAATTTTAAGATTTTCCTCCAATATTTTTTGCGAAAGCGGACAAGACATGTACCAGCTGACAGCAGTTACATTTCGTCCAGAATAATACAACTTTTGCATCAATCTCTTGTCATTTTCACTTACACTATATCATACCAGTTATACCAGTTACACTATATCATACCATATATACCAGTTTAAAAGTCTTGTACCCGCAAAAAATTCCATTTTGAAATATTGAATGTTCTCGAGTCCACTTGTTTCCTCATTAAAACTTAAATAGCGAGACAACATTATTTTCCTGTCCCAAATATGATCTGTCAATTAAACAAATAAACCAGACTTGAGGACCCAGAAGGGGGATGCTTCACATCCTTTATGGTGAATTCCAATAAAAAAATAAAAGATTTTTTTCTCGAAACTCGTTCCGTCTATTGAATGTGACCTTAAAGGCAGTTACTACCAGATAGCAAAGAAAGCTTGTGTAAAAGGTTTTGGAAACCTTGTTGTCAGCAAGGGTAAAGGGTTGTCAGAAAGGTTTCTATGACAAGGGTTGGACCTTTCGGCGAGGTAGCAGAAAGGTTCGCTAGTCAACAAGAAACAAGGTTTTCTGTAAGGTTTTTAGTAAAATTTCCCCATGCTTTTATTACAGCTTGTCTCAGGCTTTCCTCTAGTTTGTTTCATGCCTTTTCAAAAGTTTGTTAAGAGCCCTCCTTCGGCGGAAAAATAGGACCACCTTCCGAAGCCGTATTCCTACAGAGAGGAAAACCCCTTTTCATCCCCTTTTCAAAGTCGTATCCCTACAAACTTCAAATTCCTCCGAGCCGGGGAACCCGCGTTCCTAGAGTCGGAAGGCAAACGCAATAACCACTATACCGAACGGGGCTACAATCCGATGGGGCAGGTGGTTCATTAAAAGCTTATCTACGTCAATTTTGCGGGAATGGTTTCCGAAACGGTTTGCGTGGAAATACATTCGCGGATTTGTCGTTCAAACCTTGTCGGTGAGGTAGTTCATAAAAAGCTTTCTTATGTAAACCTTGCAGCAATGGTTTCCGAAACGGTTTGAGCGGAAATGCTTTCACGGACATCCTATGAAAAGTGAAATGACAACCTTTCCGCAACCTTTTTGGTATCTGGGTAGGAATTTGGCTCATTTCAACTAAAGGGAAGTCAGTATTTTTCACTTTTTAAGTGTCGTTGGGTGTCGGTCACCTCCATGCGTGTCGTCGCAGGATAACAAAGATGAATAATTATAGATGGTAATTATTATTAGATGGTAATTGAACTGTAAGATAAAGAAAAATTCGAAGCGCTTAAAACTTCACATGCTAATAATGTTTTTTTTTCTTATTCCAGTATTTCACAGACTGATTTAAAGATTGAAAAGTTATTTTGAAGTTTTAAATTAAATAATAGTAGCATTTATAAAATTCAAATATCCATGAATTATAAGTTTCACAGAAGTGAGAAAAAGTTGGGGTCGCCCGGTTTTCAAGTCTCAACTTGGAGACCAAAGGGTTAAAAGTTTGAAACACGATTCCAACAAACATCTGCTGATCATATGGCCTGGTGTGCACTTTAAACTGGACGTCGAGGTCGTAACGCCCTGCAAGGGGTGTGGCGCTGAAGTCTGGAGGTAGGGTGCCTGTTTAGGTATCGTGCTCGACATCTGATCACGTTTTAAATTTTTAAGGTAATTCCTAAAACCCTGTATTCCTACAAATTAGGAGGTTAACATACCTAAACTAAAGCGCAAGACTTAATTATATGTTTTAACACTCTGATTCCTAAGGCCATTGAAATAAAATGTCCTCAAATTACGGGAACGTCCGAGCTCCTCTATCAAAGATAAGAGAAATTCACTTTTCCCCTCAAAAACAACTGGCTTCGTCCGAATTGTAAGAAAACTCCCCTCTTCCCCAAACACATCTGGACGAGCCAATCTAACGAAGAACGTACGCGCCGCGCGTTTGAAATAAATCACACTTAACGAAAGGGGGTGGGGATGGAAATTTCAGAGTGACATTCGGACGTTTTGGACGGTTATCGTCTTTTGCTTCTAGGGACGTATGGGACAGTCCCGTATCGATAGAGTTAAGAATTATTTTACAGTATCCACATAAGTAATCTTTTTATACTAGAAGGTTCTAATATAGACACTCGATTTTAGCAATGAAAAAGTTCATGAATAATATTATCATAGTTACAAATTAAATTCAACTATAAAAGTTTTTTTTCGTTCGAAAAACTGATGGACATAGCAAAAGTTTTTTTAGCCTCTTCACTCTTTTCTTTGTTTCTTCGTGATTAGAAAAATATATGAAAATATAAATCAATGCATCCTTTGTAGGTTCGAAAAAGATAATTTTAAATACTTTGATGAATTTTAAAATTAATTTGTAAAGAATATAATATAGAACTGAGCAATTTAAAATTGAATTTATTTATTGCAACTGAGAATTTCATTCGTATTTAATGCAGAATATTTTTGAATTTCATAAACTAAAATTTAATAATATCATGTGAAAAAGCAAAGCATGCAGTTCCTTTTCATTTCGAACCTAATACTAAGAAAGAGTTTTAATTCAATGCGTTTTGATTCATGTGATACGAGAGAAAAATATGAAATTAGTAACAAGAGAAATTTTTTCAACTTTATATAGTAATATTTAATCGAATCCGAAATGAAAGCATGGAAATAATTTTTATATACATTTTGCAAACAGTGAACACTAAGCTTGTCATCCAATATCACGGGTCAAGTCAACGACTTAAATAGGCAAAATGAAATCAAAATGATTCCTACATTTTGTGACATTTATTAGACTCTGCTAAATCCTTTTATTACACTTACGCAATTTTTATTGTTAACAATGGAAAGTAAAAGTAGCATAAAGTCTACTTAAATTGAAAAATTATAATTTTAATATTCAATTTATATATTTATAAAAAAATTATACATAAAATATAAAGCAAATCTACACATATTTAAAGAATTTGATATATTGATAGGGATGTCACATTAAAAGAAAATGTGCCCGAATGCTAAAAAAAGTTAACACACAATAACGGTAGAAATGACATGAAATTCAATACATTTAATATATTTTGCACGTATTAGTAAGTACTGCAAATTTTCATTGTCAAAAAATATTTAAATCAAAATTCATAATATCAATTTAAATCATTCTGTGATATAATAAAAGTGTACAGAATTACCTTTTTGTATAAAATTCGTAGTTAAAAGCTTACTGGTATACATATTAAACAGATTATTTTCTTTAAACTCAAAAGAGTTTCTTTAAAATGCTTAAAGAAATCCTTTCATCAAATGCATTAACAAATGTGACCTCACTTTTTTAATTAAATAATCCGTCGTACATAATATCGCTTAGTAAAACATGAATATTAATAAAAATAAGTCAAAAATTATAATAATCAAAAACAAAGGCGTGTAATATACCTTTCTTCACTAATTAACTTTCAGAAATACTCAGAATTACGTTAATGATAAACAGGTCATGTCTTGTAATTTTTTTTCTTTTTCCCTCAATTTTCTTTAAAGTCAGTTCTCATCAAAGCTTGTTTTAAACACCCCGCAGAAAAGAATTCTTTCACTTTTTTTTTAAAGTTTAATGTCCAGACACCATTAAAGAGGAAACGTCTTATCTTTTACTTAAAAACTCCCCATCGTTAGAGTAGATAAAGTAATTTTAATCTTTCGAGAAGTTAAGTTAAACAGTGGTAAATGTCGTTTTTTATACCTGCTTTAAGCTAAAAGTTACTCTTTAATGTCTGTGTTTCGGAGAGCTTTAGAGCATCTCTGGGGAATTTATTCCTTTTTAGGGAAGTTAATTTGAAAAAAATAAAATTAAAGCACATGTTTCCAATAGTATTAATTAAACAATGCCTTTTTTTGTAATTTGACTAACTAAAAGTAGTTTATCGCAGTTTAATTACGAGACTTTTATTTTTATTGGTACTTAGCAATAATATAAAGTTGATAGAATAAAAAGGAATTATTTTCCTAAAATTGTCTTAGCAGTTTGAGAAATTTACACATTTTTTAAAAGCAATGATGATTGTAAAAATACAACCCTATTAGTACAAGATGCTGTACAATATTGCTACGATATCCTCACGATATTGTGCGGTATTCAGAATATCGAATAATATCGTGAGGATATCGTACAATATCTTGTGCTAATAGGGAAAGCACATGTGTTTATCTTCGTGTTAGCAAAAAATCACAGAAATTTTAACTCTCATATAAAGCTAAAAATCTATATATTTAAAATAAGTGACAAAACCGGAGGACCAGTACCGCAGCCCAAACCACTGGACCGATTTCGATAATTCTTATTTCATATGAAAGCATATGACGCCTACATATTTCATCAATGTTCGCCTACCAACCACTACCCTTCATTTTCGAAACTTATAGTAAAATATAACTTTGACCGAGTCTCTCAACATCTAAAACCTCCAATTTGCCTATTTACTTCACCAAGTTGCAAAATAGCCACAGGCTATTAATTTTACGGGCGAACAACTGGTCGCCGAAAGCGGCTTGTGAATTTAAGAAAGATTTGGTGTGCAAAACTATGAAATTAAAACTTCAACACACTTATTTTTATGTGACACTTCTTCGGAATTTCCATGATTAAGTATTATTAAGTTTTAAACGTCAAGTTTTCACTTGTTTCATTAACATGTTTTTCTTATAAAAAGACATATTTGAATCCATTAAAATTTTTGGTGTTACATTACGTATATAGTAACTATTTTCGAAGTTTCGATGTTTGTTTATTGTAAATTCTTCTTTATTGTGTCTAAGGTATGCTTACTCGTGCATTAATTTAATGACTACTTTTTAATACGATTATTTAATTTCTTCAAGAATAAAAAAAAGAATCCTAATATAGAAAATCTAACGTATAAAGTCTTAAATGACTTTTTAGCTGCTTGTTTTAATAATTAATAAATTTATGTTAATGTAATTTCAGTTTTGCTTCGTTTTCTTAATGACAATAACAAAAAAGTTAGTTGAATAAAGATGAGTTCAGTTATTTGTTTTTATTTGCTTATCTTATGTACATGGATGGTATTTATATGCATGGAAAAATGTATCTTTAAACTTGGGCTGCATTACAATAATTTAGCATTTCATTTTCATTCAGAATACTTAAGAAGGTATACAAATTAGATGGATGTTAAAAGATTTAGTTGGATGAGAAATTAATAAAAGGATGCAGTAATATAAATGTTTAATAAACATTTAGTAAACGAATATAAAACTATACATACATTAAATACACGATTTTATTTCCAAAAATGTATCAGTCAAGTCAAATATGTTTTACTTTACATTGTCAGTTCCTGGGTTCCTGGGTTCCTCCCCTTGTTGCCTTTGTGGTAGGAATGAGGGCTTATTTTTAAATATTACATTAGGCATAGTGTATTAAAATTAAAAATAGAAATTATTCGACTTACTATTCTTAAAAACCTCATCATTTACACTATATATATATATAGTTATTCTCCTCATCAGGGGGAGAAGGCCTCCTATGGTATTAATTAGTGCTTTTTTCTGCTAAACTACATTCGGAAAAACGTAAAAATGTGTTGTTATTCCCCCAAAAAACGTTTGTTGACGCAGCTTTTGCGCGAATGCAGAATCAGCTTTCTCTTTTTAATATAATTATTTTTTTATTTGTTTAATATTTTAATATTTCTTTTTTACAAAAAAAATTGTTTCTTGTTGTATATATATATAATTCGTCATCAGCCGAGAGTGAGAGATTTTCAATAAGTAAAACAACTTATAAATTGATAAACTAACGAATAGATTAAGGTCTTTAAAGACCCTAATCTATTCCTTCCAACCACACCAACGGGAGGACGTTTGGCCACTACGTATGATTTAGCGTGCAACAGGCCCCATACACGGTGGATCTTCGGTTGAATCGGGTTTTGAACTTGGAACCCTCCGGCTGCAAAGCCTAGACACTACCACTAGGCCACCGCGGCCTAACTTTGTAAAGAATTATGGTTACAGATTAACTTGAAGGAGATTTAAAAACCTTTACCATAATGAAGATTAGAGTTTTTTCAGTTATAATTTATTATAAATAAATAATATTCTTACAAATGATAACAAAAGAAAATATGAACTAACAAAACCATTTTCAGAAATACATAAAAAAATGATGACAAATCATAAATTATTTATCGCAGTTCTTATTGAATTACATTTCTTACTATAACAAAGAATGATGGAAAATTCAAATGCTTTTTTCTAATTTGCAAGCTGTTGGCAGTGCTCTTTATAGCCAAACTGGAATGCATTCTTTATTTCAGATACTGCTGAGTAGAAGTAACATGGCGTTACTAGCAGATTGGATACGCCAAGTTGCTGGTAATAAACTATCAAGAAATAATATTTTTAATATCATTAGGTTTATTCTTGCTAACAGTCAACTCTTCAGTCTAGATCCTTAAAAATCATATCCGCCAACTGCTCTCCCTTGCTTCATTCTTTCATTGATTACGAAGTTCAATAATCAATATCAACAAGTTTTTTTTTTTTTGAAAAAGTAAAATAACTTATGAATCGATAAAGTATGGTTAAAGGGTTTATTTCGGCTCTAAGGGATAATTTAGGGTAAAATATAAAATAAACAATTAGGATTTTATAAATAAATTCAAAACGAAACACTTTGTAAATTGTTTCTCAAAAGTTCAGTATTCAACATCCAAGTTTGAATATGGAATTATAATATAAGCATAATAATTCGATCACGGTCAAGCAATAGAAAATATTCCTCAAGACGGAAAATCTTTCTAGTGATATCAGGGACTCTTCTGTCATTTAAGTTTTCTTGTTTGAGTTATATAATTTATTTCAAAATTTTCTTTTAGGTTTCTAAATTACTTTTAAAATTTTTTCTGGTATGCTTCCACTTCATGTCCACCCAAACCAATTCCAAAGAATCATAATGATTCGATACGGTTCATGAAGTGGAGTTTTATATTCCAGATACCGTTTTCCATTCTTCAAATATTATTTTTGTCCTGTTATTGTTCCCAAAGTGAATAAAATAATCTAAAATCCTCCTAAAAGTAATGTGGAAGTATTAGAAAACAGGACATAATAATAGGTATTTTGTCATTCTAAAATGATAAGTTAAAAATAGATTAATTTTCTTTAGAATCGAACTTCACGTTAAGTATAATTTTCAAAATTCTCGAGGTTACTTTACTCGCTTTCTGGAACAATAAGTAGAAACTTAAACCAGTTTTCGTCTAACAAAATTTTTCGGATCTGTCAAAATTCATCCAAGATACCTTTCTTTTCTAAAGTGCTTCTAATGGAGGTGTCAGAAATTTATGACTGAAACTGCATTTTAGCTTCTGAAAAGAAACTTAAAATGCGAAGCCGCTTTATTTTTTTAGAGGATTAATTTTATCTTCTCTTAAAAATGTCTCAGGAGATTCTTCTATGGATGGTGGTTTCTTAATCACATAATTTGATTTTTATACTGTATCACTAACTGCCTTTTCCTATGGAGCGCAATAAAATGAAAGGAATATAGGATAATTTTGGAAAAAAATACGCACAGGGGATTAAATTTATAACCATGTATATTGATTTTCTATCTATATATTTAATACAAAATATTTTAAAACTTTAAATAAAATTAATGATTATTTTAATGATCGCTAAATCTCCTTAGAATTTCAATTTCAAACATGTTTCTTATTCTTTTAATTATTTTAATTTTCAATATTTTAAATTTAAGTTTTATATACCTATATATTTGAATCAGACCCTTTTGCTTTGTTACTTATGCACGTTTTTATGTGTTGTGTGATATTTTGTGCACTTGTGTGCTTTTATCTGATTTTTAAATGTTTTATTCTATTATTTTTTGACTTTTCCTTTTTCCTCACCTTGTACATCTTTTACTCAATTTTTCTATATTATCCATATTTTTGTGTGGAAATGACCAATTATTTCGCATTTATATCGGGATTTTTTTGAAATTCGTGTATGTTTCTGTATCTTTTTCTGTCGATAATTTAGTTCATTGATTAATACCATTCACATGTTTCGTATGGATTTGAGAGTATTTTGGTTCATATTTTTTTATTTTCTATACAGTTTGCATTCTTATCATTTCCTCTGAAACGTCCTTCAACCCTTTATTGAGTATTTTTTTATTGCTGTGAGCATTGTGTATAAGGGCTTTTTCTCAAAAGAAAGCAAAACAGAGGAAGGCCAATTCATTGTTTTCGGATATTTTGGCTTTATTTGTCGTAGGAACAAAAGCTCCACTAGAGTTTCAGATGCCTCTGATAGTTATTTCCATTTCAAAGGTTTAAATTCATTTCACAAACAGCCGTCGTTTGTCCTTTTTACTCATTTACCCGGGAGAACGCGCGGGGTCATTTTATGACCCCAAACACTCGGCAAACTCCGATTCCTAGAAAAATAGCTACCTGTTCAAATCTTCTGTATCAGTAGCCGAGTTAGTCACCCCCCCTGCCTTTTCTGAGTATTTAGAAAGTATTTCCGGAATTTTTCGTCCCGTAATACATACACGTTTCGTCAGTTACTGGGGTTATGGAATGACCCCGCGCTTACTTCCGTTTGTTCGTTGCGGCCTTTACGAATCGAAGTATTTACTTACTCAAAATTCCAACATTATATGAAAAAGAAATGGAGCGCTTACGTAAACTTCTTGTTGAAATTGAAACTGATGAAGATTCAGATTTTGACAATGAAGACAATGGGCCTGAGGATATTTTAGAAGAGAATTTTTCAGATCATGAAAGTTTCAGCGAACATGATACGAAATAGGAAGAGGAAGGAGATTCTGGAAATGAAGAAGTGAATAAGTTGGAATGGTTTTCATCAAAAGATGGCTTAGAGTGGAGGAAAGCAAAATGTTGGCAGAATATTCTTCCTCGTTGTCATAATATTGTGTCGCGTTTACCTGGAACAAAAGAGGCAGCGAAAGATGTGACAAGCCCTGAGAAGAGTTGAGTGTTATTCCTCCACGATAGCATGATATAGTTAATTGCACAAAGTAATAATTATAATTAAGTGCACAAATATATTTATTGAGAAATCCGCACTAAACTTTTCACGTGAAAGTGAAGTACGAAAAACCGTCCCTCTGGAAATTCATGATGTATAAGTTGATAATAATGCAGTAGATTTTATTTGTGTTAAGAACTGCATTATTAATGCCTAAAAGTGAAAAGAGTTACTTTTCCAACAAAAAATATTATGTTTTTAACAGCGCAGGGTTGAATTTCAGTCAGGGGTCATTCTATGACCCCCGCGCGTCTAAATGTTCGCTAAGGAGACTCGCGGGGGTCATAGTCAGTTAATATTAAGAAAGAACAATATTTCTTCTGTACATAAAGTAAGTAGTTTCGCTTATAGATATAAAACATTTTTTTTATCTTTTACTATATTTATGTCGCGAGATGTTACTGCAATACTAGCTATGTGAAAGGTACACAGTTACTCTGCCCAAAACCAATTTACCATTGAATAATCTGTTGCAAGTAAAATTATATTTCATATGAATATAATGTTATAATTTGTTTTTAGTTTCCTACTTTCTATTTTATTGTGTTTTCAATTGTCATTATGCAGAATTTTGCACATAAAATTGTAATCATCTACTGTTGCTTTAATACAAGGCATTTTACATTCCGTCAAAGTGTGGGTATTCTCTCAGAAATATTGACGCGGAGTTTCGAAATAAATTGGTCGTTAATGAAAAAGTAATAGTAAATGATTAAAAAAGTAAAATGATATTTCATAAAAAGTAAAATTATTTTTTCATATGGATATAATGTAATAATTTGCTTTCAGTTGTCTACTTTCCATTTTTATAAATTACTCTAGTTTTAATTCCTCCTTATGCAGATTTTTGGATATAAAAAATTGATAATCTACTGTCATCCTATGTATTTTACATTTCGTCAAAGTGTGGATATTATATTGGAAAAATTGATTGGAAATTTAGAAAAGAAATTAATTGACATTTAATAAAAGAGGAAAAAACATGTAAAACACAATAAAAATTTTATTCTTTATAAAAGTCCGTGTCACCCAATTTCAACATAATTTAATTAGATAAGATATTTTTTATCGCTGAAAAAATAAGTCGGAAGGAAGAAACTGCAAATGAAAAATTATCTCTTACTTTCGAAAGAAAATTTTCATTTGATTAAACTCATGCTACGAGGTGAACAAACCTACATTAATTAACTAAGAGATCATTGTCAATTAAGGTGTCGACCATTTACGATAATCATTAAATTAAATCCATTAATAATTTCTCTTTTTCTTATGGTTGGAAAATGGAACTTGAAGCAAGAAAAAAAAATTAAGATCTACATATCATGTCAGAGAAACATAAAAACGGTGAAGACACCTTTAATTAGTCACAGTTCTTAATTCTTCGAACCAGAATAACTGCTGATACAGGTCCCTAAATAACCTGTTTCATCGTTCTAAACGTACTAAATTAAGTCGTCTCCAAGCTTAGTGCGCTCGGTTCATTTAGCAGCGAGGAGCGTCTGCCATTAATTCCAGTTTAATGTGACTAGTTAGCCTAGATTGTGAATCATAATTTCTCCTTGCACTGAAGGGAGTTTTCTAATTAAGTTCCTGAAATGAAGCGATAGGTAATGAAAAATTTCGAGATCAAGAAAAAAAAAAGTGGGGAAGTTTCCTTAACAAAATCTGTAATTGTTCAATAAATATAGATGACAAAATGCTTCTATAATCTCATTTTCTATTCTTTCTCTTTAATAATTATAACTTAATTATTAAAAGAAGTTGCATTTAATAGAGCATTAAGTCATTTATTTGAAATGAAATGGATATTTAAAAGAAAGGATATGTTGTATTTCGATTATATCTAGTTCTTTGCATTGATGCTGTTTGTTTCAAATTTACTAATTTTTTAAGGCAATGTTGAAGAAAATGCCGAATTGAATGTTGCAAAGGAAATTAACAATTGCACGCTGGCTCTGAAATTTGTATTTTCTGCAATCGCGTGGCAACCCTAAGATCGCATTGCTTTATCGGCAGGTGTTGAACTAATGCGCAAACCTTATGGTAACGATAACCCCCGAACTGTTTTCCTTTCGTTGCCACTAATGCTGATTTACTGTCACGCGGTTCAATTTATTGGGCCTTACACCCTTCCGGGTAGGCTAGATCGGGGTGGGTTTTAAATTAAATTAAAAAATAAATAAATAAAATTAAGGTATGCGCTTTTATTCAAAATGCACTTTAAATGAGAAAATACGTTTACAGATTATAATTTCGTCAAAATGAACTCAAAAGTAAAAAAATAATTATTTCGTTATAACGAAAATGCATTCTAATGAGTGTATATAATTTTACTTTCACTAAAATATAATACTTCTTTAGCAATGCGAAAGAATGAGCGCAAAAGTTGAAAATAATTTTTCTGATTACAATAAAATTGCATGGTTTGAATAAAAGCATGAGTGATTTTGCCTGCTAGGAATAGTACATTTGTGTAAGGACATATACACAAAATGCAAGGTGCTATATAAGGAGCCAACGCTTTTAATCGAATTCATATTTTATTGTAATCAGAAAAATTATTTTCAACTTTTGCGTTCATTTTTTCGCATTGCTATTGAAGGATTATATATTAGTCAATGTAAATTTATCTACACTCATTAGAATGTATTTTCGTCATAACGAAATATTTATTTTTTACTTTTGGAATCATTTCGACGAAATTAGAATGTGCAAACGTATTTTCTCATTTAGAGTGTGCATTTTGGAAAAAAGCTTATGCCCTAATGTTTTTCATTCATTTCATTTTCTACTTTTTTGTGACTGCTAATACGAATACACACGACATGTTAGGCATAGTAACCAAATTCAATTACCGAATTCTCCAATATAAAACAAATATTAAAATTATTATATACATATGTGCAATTGCATTTTTAATCTGATTTAATGACATTAACTTCCTGAAATATAAATCCGTAATAAATTACGTGATAACTTACAATTATTATTACAGAAAATTAAATTATTTCGCACATTGTAAAGTTTTTGAACATAAGTGTGACACAGACTGATAGACAAAAAAAGACTCACTTCCCCGATCTGACCTTTGACCCTCAAGCCGTTCCGAAATGGGGACGATGCACAGGCCGTGCCCCCTTCTATTGTGTGTCGTCTAGTGGTGTTGTTACCACCTTACGTAAAGTGAGGTTACCACCTTCCAAACTTGATCGCCCAAATATAGGGCTAAAATTTTAATATAATTTCGTTTGGATTAAAATATGTGTAGATTGCAAATGTTTCTGCATAATATTGTATTGTCTCGGGAAACCCACCACTGTGCTAAATTTCAAAGCTGTAACTCGATTGGAAGTGGGTAAGAAATCGAGTTCAAGATTTGTGGACAAGACACTCAAGTTGAATAATAGCTTATAAAAATGGAATTCAGTTTGGATAAGGAAACCCAGTATACTGTAAGTATATCAGCAATCAGAAGCTTCTGATAAATCCATTTGTGCTCGTTCCATCTACTGGTTTCCGTTTGCAGTATACTGATGCTAGTCGATTTGCCATCAGATGGTAATCAGCAAAAGTGTGAAAGGAACATAAACCGGTCCAACTAATTACACATTTGGCGTTTTGTGGTACCGCCTGATGGGATATTCAAGTGTGGGCCAGCCTGGAATTCAGT
>BGPR01000204.1:589753-608611 GCA_013235015.1 Araneus ventricosus
CGAAAGTGAAGATTTCCTCTTTAATTTCTATCAGATTAGCAGATTTATTCATCTGATCTGATCCGATCAACAGGGATGAATTAAAAATATTCTTATAACCACAAGCCGAAATTGAGATGACACCTTATTCTTAGACGGAGAATTTTAACTTTCTGAAATTTAACAAGCCGTATTTTGAAATGTTAAAAATATCAGTAACGCAATATAATTAAATATAACACGGATTTTGAATAGAAAATATTGCGAAATTTTACTGCGTTTTCCTTCTTAATGAGAATCTAAAAATATCTAAGCCTTACTTAATTAAATAGAACCAAGGAATTAGTTATACCAATCCATTTCATAAATGATTATAAATGAAGCAGAACATTATTTGATGCGTTAAATTACTTTGTGTGTATCTTATGAAATTTTTAGAATTAAAATTGCGAACAGAGCTTCTTAAATGAGCTATTTAATATGTGGGTGGAATGAGAAGCTCATAAATGTAGAGTTAACCAGAGTGCCAATCCAAACATAGATTATGAAAATTATCACGTGTATGTACTAATTTGAAATTTACTAAAAACTAATTATTCTCCTTCCTAACAAAATTATAATGAAAAAAAAATCAGTCATTTTCTAAAGAATTTTACAAAGCATGGGACATAATTCATTTGTTGAAATTGCCTATAGTACAACTTATTAAAGAATAAGCAAAATTATACAGCATTTAATAGTCATGATTTTTAAGAAATTTCTAGATCTTTGGTTTCCTGCTCTTATTTGAGATAATAATTAGAAAATATTTCGAAATTTAATTTAGAACATTTCTCAGTTTAATTATGTTAGTGAAGGAAATTAAATTTATGAGAAAAATTTTAATTAAAGAATTTATTTATAAGGTATGAATATTTAGTGGATAATGCACAACTGCTTTGTTATAAAGTACAGTAGTTTTAACACGCATTTATTTAAAACTCTTCAACTATATTGAAAAAATGTAAATATATTTCCTAATGGAAGTATTTGCGATTCCTCTATTTTGAAAGTTATTTAAAATTAATCTACATTTTCAGTTTTAAATTTTAATCAAAAAAATAGTTGAAATACTTTCTTGTTAAAAATAAAGTGCATTTTACTTTTATTATTCGTATTTTAGTGGGAAAAATCTATGTTGGTTTTCGAAGGGAATTGGTTATTGCTTTTTAATTGTTGAATTTGAAATACATTGGCAATCGATTAAAGCAAATTTGAATTTCCAAACAAAACCACGTTATTAAAATGTAGTTTATGTCCATTCTATATTGAAATAATTTAGAAATACTTCGGGGATATATGAACTTTATTACTCTTTCAACCCCAGTAGCACAAAGATATTGTACAATATTATACGATATTGAACAATATTCGCAATATTGTACAATATTCGCAATATTGTACAATATCCTATAATATTGTATAATATCGAACAATATTGTGCAACATGTTGTGCCACCTGGGAAGCAATGAAGATTCTGATGGAACCGAAGCTTCGATGTAGTATACCTCTTCTTTTTAGTGCTTGAAGAATATAGTTTGAAATAATTAGAGGAAAAAATACTTACGCCTTTTAAAACGCAAAGAAAATATTAATAATTCAATCCTTTAAGTGCGTTTCTTACACACAAGAATTTTTTAAATTACCAGCATTGCTTCATCTTTTGAAACAACAATAACAAAAATAAATAAGTAAACAAAGAATAGATTTTAAAAAATGTAGATATTTTTTATTACCTACAATTCATTTTAGATTAAATTTTAAGATGCTTTGAATTTAAAATATTATTTCATAATTAAAATTAATATTTTAAAATTTGATGCATTAGTGAAATACTGATTCATTTTAATAAATTTATTTCTCACAGTACAATCACGAAAATTGTTTCTGTATAGAGAAAAATTCAGTTTCTGTGTCTGTAACACCAGTAGCACAAATATACTTTACAAGTTTGAACGATATTGAACAATATTCACCAATATTCCAAAATATTTTACATAATATCAATTATATAATATCAAAAATTATTCTACAATATTCGGCAACATGTTGTAGTACCTAAGAATTTCTTCATAGCTAATGAAAACTTTATAAATGGCTGATTGAAAAAATGGCTAATTTTTTTCAAAATGCTTGCACAAATGCTTTTCAAGGAATTGAAATCATTGAAAATCAAATTCAATCAACCACATTTCGCTTACAATAACAGTATTTATTATAGCAGAATCATGAAATATTTCTCCTACACGTGGAAATATTGTTTCGTAGTTCACTGCAATCCTTCGAAATCTTTGAGGAGTTACAATTTATTCCTTTTGAAGAAATCAGTTTCGTTCGTCCCTTTCTTTTCTTTGTGATGTGTCAGACCATACTATTTATGATCCTCTCCAAAGTAATACGAAGCTGAAAGAATTCTATAGAACCCGGCAAAAGGATTTTGTATGGAAACAGATAGCGGAAAATGTTCCATCTTTATATATGTCCTCTTGTCGATAATAATATTCTCTACAAAATATTTTTTGAACAGACAGAATATTCACTTCTTCAACATTGTAACATAATAAAATCTACGTGCAAGCTCATAATGCAAATGTAGAATAATTCTATTCTTTTCCAGTGATGAATAGTTGAACATTATTAGAATTAGCAAGGGAATTCTAAATTGTATTGAAGAATTTCAAAACAAAGCTCCAGTAAAAAAAAGAAGAGATAAATTAAAACACTGGTGTTGGGATTCTTAGATAAATATTTGCCTTTTGTCAGCGCCTTGAATAGAATGAAAGCTCAAATATTTGCATTACTCTAAACTGTGATGAATAAAACATTTCACTTTTATTTGTCTGTCATTTATTGAAGTTCTTGCTGAAAGAATTCTTTAGTCAGGTAAAGATCGAATTTAAGTAAGGATTTCAACCGATTTAGATAAATTTCTATGTTTATTTCAAATAGTTTACTAGTTTGTATTAAAATGTTAATTTCAGGTTTTCGAAATGGTTTTAACAAATAAATGATGGTATAAGATATTTTAACTGTAGAGATATTGTAGCAAAAAATGGAAATTAGTGCTTATACTAAGATTATTTTTTAAAAAATGTGGTAAATTCCTCATATTCGACATTTAGTGTTAACTTGGGAATCAATATCTAGTTTAGGTCAGTTATATTAACTTCACAATTATGAGGGAAGAGAACAGAACGCCGTCTCTTACCCCCGTACCTGTGACTGAACGGTTTGATGGGCAAGACACGGGAATTTTATTTCAGATAAAAAGAAAAACACAACAAACAAATAAAAAAGAAATTTATACCATGTACAACATAGGCATTTACACTTTTACACTATAATTTTGTTTTAGTGTTCTTTTCTTTTTCGAAGGGGGGGGCATGTCTGGTAATTTGGAGCTTGTTACGACTCTTTTAATATAGAGAGAATAATTTTGAACTGTGGTCAGAGGACGAGGGTGTCACCTGAGCTTGCACAAGCTAACCATATTTTCACATAAAATCACCCTGAGGCCATTAGGGGCTCATGAGCAGATTTAATAGGCATTAGGCCTAAAGCACGTCTGATCTTCTGGTGGAATCGAATATCGAACCTGGAGACCTGACGTATCTAAGCCTAGACTTTAAAATCAACCAATCGTTGCCTTCGAAATTAACGAGAATCGTTCGTAAAGGTGTCATTCTTTATCAATGTAAGAAAGTCATACGATTTTGAAAGCTAGAGTCAAGAAGTTTTCTTAATATTATTCGATTTCAGATATAATTTGTATGCATAATCCATATTAGTTTAAAACAATTTGGTGTATTTTTTATTACATTTAATTTTAAATTTTTCTTATTGCCAGTGAAATCTTTCGATAAAGGTTAAAGAAGCTCAATATTTCCGACAGGAATTATAATATATTAATCAAATTATAATTTGAATCACTTTTTGGAGCAAAATCATGTATTCTGCGTATAAGTAAATTAACTATTGGAGTTATTTTTCAGAGTCGACAATTTTGAATTAAGACATGCAATATCTCTGTCTGAAATGTATATTAAACTTTACTCAAGTGAACAAATGAATTTCTAAATTTTCTTACTACAACAATCTTCCTTTCTTTCTCTTAAGTACATAAGTATTGAATCTCAAAAAAAATTATCTTAATTTCTTCTTCTTAAATTGAGATCGTGGAATAAAAGAATGTTTTAATTAGTATACTTTAAAGGAAATCCTTTCAATACAAATCCCTTTAATGAACCATTTCGTTTCCCTATAATGAATCAATTAAATATAAAAGGCTAATGTGCTTAATCTCTGTAACCCCGGTAATCAGAAATGTCAGTTTGATTGAAATGGAATTATTTTTTAAAAAATATTTTAAGAGCTCACCCAACGGATAGATTTGTAGCTAATTGTATGTCGAGAAATATCCTGCGGGAAATATTCACAACTGAGATCGAGTGCAGATTTCATATTTTCATTTTAAAGAATAATAAATTGAAAAATGTCATTATTATGCGAGATGAACTGTGCTATGTATTTTCTTTAGATACGACCTTTATTAAAAGTAGAAAAATTGCAATTAAGTTTCATTAATACTGTAGATTTTAAAAGACAGAATTCCATATATTGATAGATTGAAGAAATTAATTTAATGTTTAAAAATTAACAGACACATTCGAATTTAATCGTTTAAAGAGACATTTTGAAAACATTTCCTTGAGATCAGATTTATATTTATTGGAATGACGGGAAATTTTAAAACTCATAAGCTTCAGAACCATACCGTTTAATAGTAAGAGTGCACATTATTTTTATGTTTTAAAAACTTTTATAAACTAAAATTGAGCTGCCTGCATTCAACCTATTGTTATTTCATGCAATATTAATAATTTTTTTTCCTTAAAAGAAAGGACAACTAAAAGTTATACTAAAGTATTTCTCCAAGTGTAATCACGGGCATATAGTCCATTCAAAGCAAAAATTTATTTTATTGCTTGGATATATTACAATTTCATGATATATTGTGTATTCAGATGCATGGAATTTTCAATAAGCGCACAGGAATTTTACTTTCTTCTTGACATTACCACACACCACACGCAATAAACGATCACAAGGACACAACACATATTAACTGAATATAAACAGAATATAAACATATTTGGATATTTAGCCGCTGACAAAATCGAGCTAAGTCTAATTGCACGATGTAGACGAGCGTCGCGCCTCAGTACGATACAGCAACAACTGAAACTGACACTGAAACTACTCTTGAACTGAATTGTATATATTTAAAAGGTATACACAGCGCCATCTATAAACAGCATTCATTTACATATTTGGTATATGAATAATAATAAATAAAAGATAAAGATTACAAATAAGATTACAGATTTTTGACATGAACATATATGAATTTCGTAATTCAAATATTATGTAGAAATGATAGTTATAAGACATTTTTAAGTGCGAAATTAAACACAGATATTGTAATTCTGTGAACAGGTATGCTTTTTAAAATTTTTATTTAGCTGCTTGAATTATTTATATTTCCTTTTCAAATTCGATTACATGAGATGTTTCAAAACTACGAGATTAATCTTATCGGTTCAAAACAAGTCTATATCAAAATTAAGGTGGAAACGATAAAAATAAACCACTTAAAGCAGTAATTTTAATTTTCAAAATAAATCTTTCCAATAATTATTTTCACTTATCTCATTATAACGACGAAACTCTTGCAAAAATGTTAGATTAAAATAGTTTTTTTAACATTTTTCTCTTTATAAAGAGATGTATTATCAACATTCATAGATGACGGATATCCTCCTGGCCGAAATCGCCCATGTTCAATCATACTCCATCTTCAAAGTCATCACACTTCAGTTATTTTCATTCCATAACCAGAAAAACTATTATGCTTATCACAGTCGATGAAAATCTTTCTAATGCATACCATGTAAATCACTTTTCAATGAAAAAAATGAGTCACTAACTCTTTTCAATCATTTTCAAAAATATGAGATAAGTTGGGAAATGTTTCCAAAAAGAAACGGAACGTCTTATTTATTTCAAACTTTATTTTTAAAGAATTAACTGTTTTCTGAATCGAAGCTTATACGTCAATCTGTCAAAGATTGGAGGAACAACACCAAGAAAACGAAGGGAAAAAAACAGCTTTTAAAAACCATTTCGAATTATTTAGCACTTTGAGAAGAGTCCTGGTAGAACGCGATAAGGCCTTCGGATTTTTTTCTTCCCATAAACTAACCGAATTCTATACAGTCTTGAACTTAAGCGCGGACTGTCCTTTACAGAATGATAAGGGCATCAGGAATAATCAGCTTACAGAGAAAAATATGATAATTTCCACTTCCAGCGTTTAATTTACACTTTTGCTTAATTGCAGGGCTCAAGGGCTTAGGACTTTGTTAGCACTTCCCTGGGAGGAAAGATAATGATAAAAGGTATTGAACCCTCTGTCGTTGTCCAAAGACTTGATTGATTAACTTTCGATCAATTAAGCTTCCATAAATCAAGGCAGGGGCCTGTGATTTAACATTAATTCAAAACGAACTGTGTTTCAGATTTTTTTCTGCTAACTTGGGAACCGTTAATTTGCTAGCAGTTGTTTAACGAAGTCCTTTTCATTATTAATGCAACAGTGGGGGCTGAACAAAATCTTTCTCTTTGTTTCTTTAATGGAGGCTCTTTTCCATATTTCACCGTCTTTCTTTCGTTTTTTTCTCCTCTTTTGCTTCATTTAATTAGTTTTGAAACAAATAAAGTATATTTTATGGCGTGGAAAAAATGGCACGTTCTCTGTTTCTTATTAATTTACTTCGTGAGTTATTTTATCACACCCACAGAGTTTTAACTAGTTCAAACGAAAATGTCTTTTAATGGGATGGAAATTTATTTTGTATGTCTTTTTCATAAACATGGAGATATTTCATTCAGTGCTGAATATAATTAAAATTACTAAAGAGGAAACGGAATGTTTTCTAAAATCTTGGGCACATAAAATTTAGATAATATAATAACTATTCATTTAAAATTATAAAAATATTTCCGAATTTATACCAAATCTCATTTTCCGGAAATATTATTAATGTATTAAGGGTAATTAATATATTTCATTGTTCAACATCTTAATAATTTCTGAAAAAGTTCATCAAAAGTTGAGAAATAATCAGCATCTTGAAATTTGGTGAAACACTGTTATTAAAATATTGATATACATGCATAAATTTCTAAAATTCAAAACTAATATTCTCTCCATACAATTTTGTCAAAACAGCATGTAATTCTGAAGAAAGCACCTTATTTACTTAAAAGTATTTTTCTTTCTATTGAAATTAGAATAATAGAAAATACCGTACTTCAGGTGTTTTTTCTATATTTCAGGTGTTTTTCAAAACCATCTAAATTCATCGCGGAAATATTTGCGGATACAGTCATTAATAAAATTCTGAAATTACGGAAAGAAGCACAAAATAAAATGTATATTTTAGTAAGAATTAAATTTCTGAAATAGAAAGGATACGTGTTAAAATTCAAATTAATATGCAAAAAAAACTTATTATAAAAAAATTGTTTTTCAGAAGTTTTACAGCATGTTTACGCAATTTGTTTATAATAATCCTTAGGCATTTCATCGACATATTTATTGCGTATCTTGAACAATCTGCTATTTTCTTTTTGGAAGCTACTTTTTTTTATTTACAAATTCGATTTCATATTTTAATTTCATATTTATTTGATAGTATTTATATATGCATATATCTATACTATTAAAATCCGACGTGTATGTATTCATGAATGTATGTATGTGAAGCTAAAACTATTATTACCCGCTGAACGGAGAAGCTCGCCGAACGTACCAAAAGATGGGGAATAAATCAAACAATCCATTTTGACTATTTAAAATCCGAAATTACAATTAGTTAAAAATATATTAATTAAAAACTCCAAAATGAATGAACGCTTGCAACAATACATTTTTTTATTTTATCAAATCATTTTTATGTTACGTGTACGTATGTATGCATTCATGCTAGGCTATTTCCTCACGAACAGCTAAATGTATAAGCGGACCGAAAGTATCAAAAGATGGGAAGTAATCCAAGGAATCCATTTTGACCATTTATTTCTGAAATTACCATTAGTTAAAAAGGTATTAAGAACGCCAAACCGAAATTATAGTTCAGGCATTGGGCAAGATCTTTTCAAACACTGGGAATAATAATTGAATGTCAGTTTACCCTTTCTAAACCGAAAGATGTAATTGGTGATTTTGACACGTAGCCTGATAAAAACACTAGTAAGAATAAGCTTGCTGAGCGGTACGGTGATAGGCTTGTGATTACAAACAAAGCGAAAGGACCCACTATTTTCTGCTCTTGTGACAGAAGTTATAATGTTTTGAGTAGGTCATGGTGCGAAAATAGAAGATCTCATCCTCAAAAATAATGGTTAAGAGTGGTGTAGAAAGCAGCCGAAATCCTTAGACAAGACATACATTCTGCCTTATGGGACATAGATAATTATCCTCCCAGTACTAAATTATTCTCTAATGTCAACTCCAGCGTGTCCGAGTCATTGTTTTTTCTAATGGAAGGAATCATCGAAAAAATAGAAAGGGCTCGATAGAGCTTTTAAAGAGGAAGTCAGCTGCCATTTGTCACGCCGTAAGGTCTGTAATTCTTCATGTTTAAAGTCAGACAAAAAAAATAATTACGGAATCGGATAGACCATTCATTTTGGAACGACCTTTCGATTTTTGTATTTTTTTAGATTTTTTTAAAATAAGTCTATTTTGACGCGTTTTCGCGGACAGAGTGTTTGAACCGCTCTTTTCTCCTTATTTATTTTGGAGAGAATGTTGTGCATGTGTCACGTGACCTCACTTCTTCTCTCCGCCAGAAAATAACACATTATTCGAGATAGCCTGTGTAACACCGGGCCACACAACTAGTATATATATATACATTCTGTCCGTTCTACGAATACATATATTCTATTTGTGTATATGCATTCGGAGATTCTAAAAATCATTTGATTCATTTGTATCAATTTCTTTCATTTAGTTATTCTTTTGAGATAATAAATATATATTTTATTGGAATCTCAAATAATGAGATTTATTCAGTTATCTGGTTATACCTTCTTTATATTGAAAAATGTATTTCTCTTGAGAAAAGGTTTGAATGAATTATTCTAAATCATGAAATTTTCCGATACAGCATTTTTATTATACACATTACGGCAGTTTCTTTATCTTTAACATAATGAATGATTTGTCAATTGCAGGTCCTATTCCAAACGTCAAAGGAGAAAGTTCTAATTTAAAATCTGTTATATCCAGAAAAATCAATTTAGAATTAGATAAACTAGAATTAATTCTCAGTGTACTAGTTTCCAGAGCAATTCCTAGTCTCTGAACATTATACCCTGGTCTCACAGTCACCTATGAATACTATAGTTCTCCCAATTTTGCTGTCTACATTGTTTATTTCTATCAGATAATAAAAGAATTGCCTAATTTTCTCACAATAGAAGTACGTTTTCAAATATGATTTTTTTCAGCTGTATTAGCTAAGTATTTCGACAGTGTTAGGGTAGGTTACCGAACCAGTTGAAATTGTGGTTATAAAATGTATGGTTACTGAGTGCTCACGCCAAGTTAATTATTTTTTTTATTATCACAATTAGAATAAAATATTCAATTATTTAATGAACCCCCTATTTCCATTCGAGTTTTGAAAAAAATGTTATAAATATGTTTCATTTCTTACGAATTACAATTATCGGTCTAAAGATTTGACATTTTAAATTCAGTAAAATAACATTTCCCTCCGCTGTTAAAGGTATATATTGCCATCTGCCTTTTCTCAGAAGTTAATGAATTATATATCGCAGAAGAGATCGAAATACAGAAAAAAATTCTTGAATTCAATCCAGGTAAAATTTAAAACACTGTTCCTTAGTTGAATGGAATACAATGTCTTTTGAATTCCATCAAATATATATATTTTTTATTTTCTGAGGGAAGCAGAGGATGGGGAATTTTAACCAGCTGGCGTCAAAATAATTAAAACTTATTAAAGAACTCATGTAAATCGAAAATTGACGCAATCCCATTTAAAGCAGTAAAACTTCAAAACGCATATTTCAGACAAATTAAAGTAATTCGTCGCTTAACAATCACTACATAATAAATTTTACAAACACCTATCTAAATTTTTTGAAATTTCAAGAAAATTCTCGATTTTTCGCAACCAATAACGAATATTTCTGATTTTTTAACATATGATATAAACATAAGACCACCTTCCAGATGTTAAAAAAAGAAATCAAAAATATGTGTTAATGGTTGCGAAAAATTGAGTATTTTCTTTCTCTTTCAAATTAAAAAAATAAAATAAAGGGTGTTGCTTGTTATGAGATGAATTTTACATTTTGTGTAGAAAAGCTGCAAATTTGTGCAGTTCTTCGTGTTAATGATTTTAATTGAGATAATTTCCTTCCTGTATTAAAAGAACAATATGCTTAACCTTCCAGCGGAGGCGCTAAAATATTTCACACGAGCGGGCGCGTGTCGTACTTTTTATGACACAATAATTTTCTTCATTTTTATATGGGAGCTCTAAATTATTTCATAATACTAATAAGAGACACGTCAGAAAATCAAATCTTCTCATCAAGAGTGAAAATTAATTTTAATATTATTTGCAAAATCTAAAATTATGCTGAAATCAGAGAAAGTAATGAGATTTAATAATATTATTTTATAAGAAAGGTATTAAGCAATATATAATAAAAAATATAATACAAACTAAGCTTTCTTCTTAGTTTCTAATCTTTGTCTTTGCATATGAAACATTGAACTTTTGCTAGAGAGTGACGCTTACAAGTACACTATATATTGTACCTACTGCATTTTATGAATTTTGAAGATCGTTTTCTTTCTTTCAAACAAAAACCACAAGCTCTTCTTCTCAATTCTGGTCGCTGTTCACTTGCTTCTTCAGGTTGTGATATATAATTTAAACTTAAAGGCATGGTAAGGCCTATGGCGAAGATGAGATTTTTTGTGTTGGAGTAGTGAGGTATTTTTTCATAAGACTGAACTTGAAGTTTTTGAAGAAAAATTCTTCGGCTTGGTGGAGTATTGGCAGGCTTATTACATATTAAATATCTTTGATAATGTAAAATTAAATATTAAATCGCCCTAATCCACACTGGTTTTATAATTATCAAACAGTAACGTTAAAACGTGAAAAAAATTTTCGAGTTACACGAGCGGGCACGCTGCATAAAAGCATAAAACAGTATTAAAACACCTTGAAACTGGGATAAACCCATTTACTCCTGAAGAGAGGGGATGCATGAAGGAATAGCAATGACTTTCAGACAGTTTTGACTCTAAATAAGAAATCAGGGTATGAAAAATCCCGTTTATCGTAAAATTTGCGAAGGCGCGCCCGCTAAAAGGTTAATAAACATAGTAGTTCTTCTTAATATGGTAATGCGCAATCATTTCATTTATTGGCAATAGATTTACTATATTAAATAAAATATCTCAACAGCACAAAATTTTCTACAATTAAATAAAAGCTGAGGATAATTTTTCTTTGTCTAACAAGTTTTATTTTCCAATGGATTAAATATTCTATCGGCCGTGAAATACTTCGATACACTTTTAAAAATAATACATCGCCTCTAAATAAACGTGGATCACAGATATTCTTGATTCATACAAATGCATTACATTTTCATCATCCAAATGCACTTAAGATAAATTGTGGGCTATTAGCCTCACCTGTGTGCATAAGTAGTAGAGTCATTTAACAGAGAAAAAAATACTGAACAAAATCAATTTTCTCTTAAGCCTGCAGTTCGAAATGTCAGCAGCGTTTAAGCATAATGAGTAATGGTGACGATTATTTTAGGGATTCTTTATTTATTAATGCCGATGCTTCGTTTGGGGTGATAATTGCTTTTCCATTTGCCATGTGTGGCAGTAGGTTTTGTAAACGAGCAACTAACGATTGCTCAAATTTGGAGAGCGGTTATTCATTGAGATGAGTCCCAAGAAGCTTTAGCGTGAATTGGAAACATATTATCATTAATGTTTGTATCGGCAGGTCAATCTTAATTGTCGAAATATTTTTTTAATTAGAAAAAAGTTCAATCTAGAAAACTTTATAATCCAACGAAGGATTTAAAGTTCCCTAAAACTTTGTGCATAATTAAGAATTTTACAACAGAAACAAAAATTTCCAATTAATTTTCTCGGTGGGTCTACTTAAGATCCGGCGAAATAGTGGTTAAATTGTTTAAAATTTTAAATATATGAGTAGCGATTTAGCAATTGAAACATAATGAGTGGTAGTCACAACACATAAAAGCGTGCAATTAATCAAAATTTTGGATTGACTTCAATTTTGATACACCATAAATGTTAAGTTTCTTTTACATATATTTATGCTAAGTTATGAAGTTTTATTGAATGTTACGAAACTTACAAAAAGAAACAGAAACTGATTGATGTTTTTAATCAAATGTAATGATGAATAACAAAAGTTAGATATTTTTGACACATCAAGTATAAGTCTATTCCTTCACAATTAAAAAATGCTGCTCCAAAATTATATAAAGTTATTGTTTTAGAAATTCAAAAAAATTTTATGAAAAAATCTAGATATTGCTAATGTATTTTATTTAACTTTTGTCAATGAAAAATGACAATGAAGTAAAGTTTTCAATATGTAAATATTTCTCATCACGATAATGATTATTTAGTCTTTTATGTAGTGTTTTAAACACCCACAACTTTTGCTCTTTTGTCGAAGATTTTATTTTCGTCGAGGCTAGGATTGAAAATAAAAAAATCCTATTAATCGTTTATTCTGTGAATTGACTGACCGGAGTAGGATTTTCGTAAACATTTAAAAGAAAGTACTTTTGATCTTTTGTAAATAAAAAAAATCCCTTTTCGGCAAGCTTGAAGGCAAAGGTAGATTCCTGTACGCTAATGTTACAAAAGTAATGAAATATTACATATTGATCAATGCAGACACAGCCAATGACTTTGTTGTTTCTGCACATTGCAATATTTACGCTGTGTGTGTGTGTGTTTTACATTTAATTTTGTGTGTGTGTGTGTGTGACATTTAATTTTTTACTATATCATGGTTTTATCATTCTATTTTTCATTCCAAATGTTATGCTAGATTTATTGGTCAGTACATTGGTCAATTTTCTTTATATCCCATCACATAATCATTCTACAGGTAGGAATCAAAAAGAAATAAACACGCCAGCAGCGCAAATATCCCCTAGATAACATTAAGCCAGGCGATCTGAAACAGTAACAAAAAAATTGACACCTGACATGAATGAAGAAAGAATCTGGATTTAAAAATTAGTTATTTAATGTAGGTTACCATATAATCGCGCGAACATTATTTTGTCATATGCAAAAATCGCATGACATGAAACATCTAAACATTACTAGAATGGGCTCATTTAGAGAACTCCCTGGTTACAGACATAATATTCACTAAATTTTTAACATGTAAGAGAATAAAAATTATTAAACATTGTGAGTTGCAAATTTAATACCTGTGTTTAAAGCATAGGATATCAATGCAGCCATTTTGAACAGCAAATCTAAATCTTCATCGACAGTTAAAAGCAAATACTCAGACAGAAAACCCCAAAACAATTTTAAAGTTAATGATATTAATTTTTCAATATAAAAAAGGATAAAAGGAACTCTTACATATCTATCTTTTTGGCTATTTAATATTAAATTTATTAAACAAATCTTGGTACAGCCATGTTTAGTTAAATATGAAATTAAATTAATCTGTCAAATTAACTAATTATCAAATTAACTCTTTGATTAATTAAAATTAGCTATTTACTTAAATAAAATTAAATATTTAGTTAATTGCGAGGATGTCTTCACTAAAAACTTTTTCATGGCTCATAGTATACGCCAGCAATCTTAATCTTGTAATGATCTAATAATTATCTTAATTTAAATAAAAGTTATTGTGTCTGTATGTATGCTCCACATCTCCTCCTAAACCAGAGGATTGATTTCAACTAGACTTTGCACATTTTTTATTTGAGACAAGAGAAAGTTCATTCTCAACTTTTCAAAGCCCAAAAGTTACATAAAATTTCAGTTAATTAAAAATTAAGCAAGGTGTTTTTCCGCGATATCTTTGGAAAATATTATCTCACGAAAATATTTTTACACCTAATTAAATTTTAAAAAATTAGCATTTCAGTGACGAAAATTTCATTTCCATACAATTTGTTTCTCTCATTTTAATATTTTTTCAAATGCAATTTTATAGAGAATTCGTAACAATTTTCTTTATTGTTGAAGAACAAGAATAGTACGAATATATATAAATGCCAGAATACATTCACAGAATTCTTGACGAATGCTAAAAGGAAATTTTAAAAGTAGACGATTAACAATTTATATCAGGACCAACTAATGATTGATTGATTTTCATTCTTTAAATTAATGAATAATTAACTCGTTAAGTTAATTGTTTCAAAATATTCATTGAACCCTTTCTTTTACTTTAGCAATTTCTAACAAAATTTGAAGTACCTATATAACAAATAATAATTTATGGAGAAAACTGCTGTTTTTAAAAATCGTTTTTTTAATTGATATTATCATTTTAATTAAAAACGTTTCAGATCAGAAAAGGAATTTGTGTATTATAATTTTTATATGATAGTAGTTTTTGCATTAAAAATTTTAAGACATGAAAGCATTTTAATGCAGAGCAAAGCCGGATATATCAGCTTGTTTACCTCATAAAAAGTGGAAGTGAATGTGGCTGACTGGAGCTTTTCAACAAGGTGTCACATGCATAGGTTAAAGCGTACTCTAAGTAGGGGGTAAAAATCACTTTTCAGCTCATAACTTCTAAGCAATTATAGCTGTCAAAAAACTTTTAATATAAAAGTTGTTCGTTATAAGGTGATAATTCGCCTAATTGAATTTTTTCCAGCTTTAGTCGTAACAGAGCTATGGGGAAGTGATAAAATGGGAGAGGGGATTGAAAATGGCATTTTAGCTCATAACTTTTAAAAATTTGTAGCTATCAAAACAGTTTCAATACAAAAGTTGTTTATTATGAAGAGGCAATAATTCGCCTATTTTGAGTTTTCATTCTATCTTCAATCGTAAAGGAATTATGGGAAAATGAAATATTCAGTCCTCCACCATTTCCACCCCCTTTCAGCTGGTTAGCCCATCTACAAACTCGGCTGATATTTTCACCGACCTTAAGACATATCCCTCTACGGTTAAAATCTAATCAAAATTACTCTAGTTATCGTGTTCACAAGATAACATGGGCAAAAGCGTTATGTACATACATATGTACTAATAATAATCAGGAAAAGAACATTTCGCCCTCTATTCTCATAAGGATTAGAGCTGCAAGAATGTAAGCGGGTGGAAGAGACTGCAAATGACGAGAGCTTTCCAACAAGGGGTAACATGCATAGGATAAAGCGTACTTTAAGTTAGGGGAAGAGGAGGGGAAGGGTGGAAAAATCACTTTTCAGCTCATAACTTCTAAGTAATTGTAGCTATCGAAAACGTTTAAATACAAAAAGTGTTCGTTATGATAAAGCAATAATTCGCCTAATTTGAATTTTCTTTCTATTTTCAATCGTAAAGGAATTATGGGAAAATGAAAATTTCCACCACCCCACCATTTCCACCCCCTTTACGCTGGATAGCCCATCTACGAATTCGACTGAGATTTTCACTATCCTTACAACATATCCTAGGCTGGTTAAATTTAGATAAAAATTACTCCAGTTATCGTGTTCACAAGATAACATGGGAAAAAGCGTTATACATTTTATATTATATATATATAAACTTTTTAACGAAGGGTGGTTTTGGGTTCTAGGGGTCATGATCGATGAAGATCTGCAGAAATTTTCCGAAAGTCGTGTCCTGAGAACCATTGCAATAGGTAGACTTCCTATAAGGAATCTACCCAAAAGATTTGAAGATAATTGTTGTAAGATACTTTATTTGCTTTCGTATTTCACGTGACCTATGTTTCGAAATCGATTCGAAGGCAGTTCTGTCAACATATTGTATTTTCAGATTTCGTAACATTTGTTTGTATCATTTTAAACCGTAAAATCTGAAAATACAAAATGCGTATGAAATGGCTTTGAAGATATCGGTACGAATGGGTTTAGAGATAACAGCCAAGGTTAAGAAATATGTGTCACTTGTATTTTGAAAATGCAATCTCAAGGATAATTTATCAAGTAAAGTATCTCCCTTTGCAGCAATTTGACAAAATATTGTTCTTAAATCCTCCGTTACAAAAAATAATTCAGAAATGTAAACAAATTGAAATAGCTTAACACAAACATTGATGCGCACGTTAAGGCAAGCATAAAATATCTTTCTCTTATATACATATCACACTCTACGAGTGTAAAAAAATATTTTATATGGTCCATAGCAAATATACCCATGAGTTGGGTTAAACATTATCTTTAAAATTACATCTTCTTTTCTTTGGTAACTTGTAACAATTGATAATCCACTCTGGAATTTTCAGGGATTATTCCTTGTAGATGCTGGAAATTTAACGTTCTTCTTAGTGCTCGACTGGCGTGGAATATTTACTTTCTCTAGAAATTTTGCTACCAGAAACGTTCATATTTCGAACTCTGCACTTCTTTTCTGACCAAAATTACGTAAAATACTCTACAGCCATTGATTTATTTGACCCTCCTAGGTTATGGAATGAAATCATAAAGAATTTCTTCCCCTCCGAACTTTTTGTGCTTTAACCCCATTGGTACAGGCTGAGTCGGGGTGGATCTTTTTTCATGGTAATTTGAAGTATTTGATAATTCTTTTTGAAATTTTCTGGGATTATTCATTGTAGTAGCTAGAAATATAACAATCATCTTTGTGCTCTACTGGAACATAACTAGCCTAGGAACTTTCTGTGTAGAACATCCATTTCCTCCAGAAAGGCTGAAGCTAGAAACATTGATATTTCTTACTCTACATTTCTTTTCTGAACAAAATTACGTAAAATACTCTACAACCATTGATTTATTCGACCCTCCTAGGTTATGGAATGAAATCATAAAGAATTTCTTCCCCTCTCGACACTTCGTTTGTTACGTATTGCTGCTTTCTTTTTTCCGTATTTATCAGTTGAAGGAAAAATTAACTGGTATCTAAATATATCAGTTTTCTACCTTACATTAATTTGCCTCTTTTGTGAAGTTTTGTATTTCGGATGTCTTTAAATTTTGATTTTCTTTTCACATCCTTCATAAATCTCAATTAAATCGTTTCAATATCATATAATTGGCAACTCTCAACTCCGTAGCCGTTGCATAGATTGTTAAAGTACCGTATCCGTTCAGGAAAAGCCTGTGAAAGATCGTTCAACACCCGAATGAGCCCGATATGTAATTGTCAGAGCCAGACGCAAAAGAGTGCATAGATTGTTAAAGGTACCCGATCCGTTCAGGAAAAGCCTGTGCAAGATCGTTCAACCCACGTATGAACGCGATATGTGTCAGTAGAGACCAGACGCAAAAGTGCATACACTTGTTCAAAGGTGAGATCCGTTCAGGAAAAGCCTGTGCAGGATGTTCCAGCACCACGAATGAACGCCGATATGTCCAATTAGAGACCAGACGCAAAGTATGAAAAAGGGACCGATCCGTTCAGGAAAAGCCTGTGCAGATCGTTCCGCCCGAATGAACGCCGATATGTGCAATTAGAGACCAGACGCAAAGAGTGCACATTGTTAAAGGTACCGGATCCATTCAGGAACCTGTGCAAGATCGTTCAACACCCACGTATGAACGCCGATAGTATCAATTAGAGACAGACGCAAGGCATACATTGTTAAGGGTACCGGATCCGTTCAGGAAAACTGCAGATCGTTCAACACCCAAATGAGCACCGATATGTGTCAATTAGAGACAACGCAAAGAGTGCATATGTTAAAGAAGGATCCGTTCAGGAAAACCTGTGCAGGATCGTTCCAACACGATGAGCGCCGATATGTGCAATTAGAGACCAGACGCAAGAGTGCATAGATTGTTAAAAGTTGCGATCCCTCAGGAAAAGCCTGTGCAGAATCGTTCCAACCCCACGAATGAACGCCGATATGGTCAATTAGAGAAGACGCAAACAATGCAACATTGTCCTCCTCACGGACCTTATTCTAATACATATGACCCCGAATTTCAGAGGTTATTCTTGTGAAACTAGATCAGCAAGATCTGCTTGTTAGGATTTGCGCAGATAAATTTTCTGACCAAAAAGGTAAGCTTGATTAACAGATTGAATTTTTCTAGTAATTAATACGAGAAAGAATATATATGAAAGTAATAATGCTTATAAACATAAGAGAGAAAATGTGTTCAAATAGTTGATGGATTTCAATTTCACTAATTATACAAATTGCCAGAGTTAGTTTCAGAAGAATTAATTCAAGTAGCTCATAGGTCATGAAGCTGGCAGCAGGCTCGCTTGATGACGGAGATTCCGATTCAAAATACGATTCCATCAGAAAGTTGTTATCACGGATCAGGTACGTGTTGAATCTGAATCGACTCAAACGCCCTCTGAAGTTTGAAGCAGGAATCGCGGCAAGGTGTCGTTCATCTGACTGGGTTCAAATGCTACTACGTCTCATACGCTCATGCTTTTCTTAAGACAACATTAATCTATCTAACACAGAACTAAAATAGATCAAAACTAAAAATGCCAGACTTTGTTAATCTTTGTGGAAGTA
>BGPR01000204.1:611248-643993 GCA_013235015.1 Araneus ventricosus
GATATTTCTTACTCTACATTTCTTTTCTGAACAAAATTACGTAAAATACTCTACAACCATTGATTTATTCGACCCTCCTAGGTTATGGAATGAAATCATAAAGAATTTCTTCCCCTCTGAACTTTTTGTGCCTTAACCCCACTGGAGCAGGCTGGGTCGTCTGTATCATGAAGAATGAAGGCAGGTATCCTGCAACCATTGATAAACCCATGCGTTGCTTTTGATTTATATTTGACAAATGTTAAGGCTAGATACATAATTTTTGCTCTGCTGAGTGGAAATACGTTGAATGTTTCGATTTCCAATGAAAAACAAGGCTTGCACTTGGCGCGACTCTTCAGTAATTTCCTTGGCAACCTGTTTTCAATCCTTGGAAGTCAGATATCGACTACGTGGTAAACAAACTCCTCTTCAGCCATTGCGCTCACGGAATTTACAGCAGAGTAACCCCATCGAAGAAGACTGCTGTTATCGAAGATCAGCTTCACTTTTGTTGCTCTCAGCGATAAAATACTAACGCCCTATACTTACATTTTTTTGTCTCTCTCATACTCTTCATAGCGTTGCTTCCTTCCCGGTTTTTGTCTTCTTTTTCCTTTATTTTCCCCCCTTTTCTTTCCTGTTTAGTTTTATTTCATGCTACATTGCCTTAACGCCAGAGTTTTTGCGTCTTCGTTCCTGCACAGCAAAAACTAAGGGTAAAAAATAAATTATGTGAAAAAACAGCATCTGGAAAGTTGTTTTATAAGCAAATGCTTAGACGTTTAACAATCAATATATAAAATATATTAAAGATAATATAAAAATATTATATGAAACATTATTTTGAACGTATTTCAAAAGTTCTAAATTATACTTAAAAAATCATCCCAAAATATAATTTTAAAATCTTTTTTCTTACAATGCCGACATTTACCGTTACGTCTGAAATTCTATTTTCTCCAGTTAATTCTTTTAAACCCTTTTCCGGTTTAGATAAATAAGAAGTTAAAAAGAAATATTTGATTTTTCGCTTCATTAATTGTTTTAATTATTCTGTATAAGAATTTGCTTTTTTAATCCAGCTTAAGTTTTTAAAATAGTGATAATAGCTAGAATATCACATTTTTACGCTTGTCTTTATTATCAGCTTACTCTATTATAAACTATTTCCTTAATTTGTTGAATAAAACTTATGTTGTAAAGTAAATATATCTTTCTAGCAAGGAAAACAATTTTCTTATGCTAGACTTTAAAAATGTATGCTTTTAAAAACAATTGAACGTTTGAATTTTTGACAGAAAGCTTCTAAATTTCCTTCAGTATAGGCTTTATTTTATGTTGTCTGCCTTTATATCGAGGAAATACAACGTGAATTTTATTATATGATGTTATTTCGTGATATTTTATATCATTTTATGATTAGTTATGCAACTTTTCTAAGTAATTCAATTCGTTTCTTTCAAGTATCTTCCATCGTAAGATGATCTGAATGCACTTAAACGAGTTGTATATTATTCAAAGTTTCTGTCAGATATTTTTGTAAAAACTTTCTCAAATCAAGTAACAGAATTCTACTAAAAATTAGAACGATTTTTTTTGTTCCATCAAAGCTATAATAAAATAACTAATATTGAGATTGATTAAATAAAAAACTAATTTAATTAATGTGCAATTTCTTAATGATTTCCTGCAAATTTTTTTAACAAACATTTATCTCATTTATGTGTATGTATATAAAATTATATTTCAGTTACATAATAGAAGAGAGCATTTAATTGTTTAAAAGGAGATGAATTAAAATTCTTACAGATAGTTAAATGCGTACATATTTTTATGTGACATTTATGATCTTGAAAAGTTTCAAATTTAATTTCAGATTTCATAGTTTTAAAATTACTTTCATTTTCAAAATGTCGCTCCATTCAGAAGAAAGTTGATTTTCAAGACATAAAAAAACCCCAAGGAGGATATGCATCAAAACAGCACAGCAAATGACGAAACATACATAATTATAGTCTTAAAATTACTTAGTAAATTATATCTTTTCCAATCCACTTTTAAGTTAAGAGAATAATTATTATGAGTATATTTATGCACTACTTAAATCATTTTAAACTATTTTCGCAAAGGGAAATTCAATGCATATGTTTTGTCCTTTCATTAAGCAATCGACGCATTGGATAGTCTACCAAGGAAACATTATATGAGAAAATAGAATATATTTCCTACAGAAATTGCGTGTCTCCGAATTCTACGAAAAACGAGCTCATGAATTTAAAATCTTTGTTTATATTCTTTACATTTCTCTTTAGTAGGATCGTTATTAAAATGGTGCATAATGGCTCATTTATCGTAATCAATATTGAAGGTAAATGATGTCACCATTAATATTTATTTTATAAATATGGATTTTATGGATTTCTCAATTTTATACACTTGAAAAAATTAATACATATTATTTAGTGAGAAATTAAAAGCATGTATACTGACTAGCATTAATTAGAAGAAAGTTGTGCATTCTGTTTCGTTCTCTATTACAGTAATAGTGCAGATTTTCTATGTGTATTTTTCTAAGGAATGAGGAAACAAGCATCTAATAGTTTCATTTTGATAAAAAAAAATGCAAAACAACTGAAACGCTTTCTATACTCATGATCTCATTTATTTAAATCACACACATTTCTCCAGTTTCCCCTTTTCTTCAAATTCTACTTTACTCATTTTCTTGTCCTCAATATACGACGATGTGTTATCTATATTAGAAAAGGACAGGCGTGGAAGTAACGGTGACGTGGTTTGGTTTGGCTGTGTGTCAAATAGATTCAGACTCAGCGGTGTGTCTACGTCTGTAAATAAGCATGCACTGTTTTGAAATAATTAAGACAGGTTTTATGAGCCGAGTTAGTTTTTTATTTATGCTGTTTCACCCACGCGCGGTAAAAACTTATGCTGATTCATTATAGTATTCTCGCTTCGCCTATCAGTTAGAAGTTCTTTTCAATCAGCGGAAAAACGTTATTTCAACAAAGGATAAGTATCTTTAAAGTTTTCTACTATTTGCTTTTAATTAGTTCCGATTTGAGTGTTGTCAAATGAGTTACTTGGTTTACTTAATAATGAATGCTATAGTTATTTGTGGTGCATTCTATTGCGAATCACTATTTGTTATCTTTAAATGTGTTTTGCTAATTGCTTTTAAAGTTATGATTTGAGTGTTGGTAAATGAGTTCTCTTTTGTAAGCTGTTAAAAATAGTTCTTTCGTAAGATTTGTATTTGTGGCGGATGTTTTTATTTTGTAACTAGCATTGCCGGGAAGAGACATTCCATGCTCGTGGCAATAGTATTGAGATCAATAATGAAATTTAAAATTAAACATTGCATGGAAGAAAAATTATACCTTATTGCATGTCTCGAGCACTAATTATACCTATCTTATACGATTTATATACATGCAGGTAGGCGTTTAATTAAGAAAGTCTTTGTACAGCAGTCTGATGTGCTGATTGTCTGGGGATATTAAGTACATCATTATGAATCAAATTAAGTTCATCGACTGTTTTTTCACTATTATTTTGACAAAAGAAATAAGTTCTAAATTTTTCAATGGAGTCAATCGAGTCTTAAAAGAAAGTGGAATAACTTTTTCATCATTTTTAAATCATCACCAAACGATTTGTCCTCTATTAATTCATCAATTGTGAATAATTTCGAAGTCATTACATCTTTATAGTAGTTCACATACTAGAAAGGAGGAATTTTGACAAATTTTAGAAAGGCGGTTAACGACGTATAACCGAAGGTTTGCTTCGTATAAACGAAGTAGTTTATCAGCAGAGGACTGAGATAAAATAATATGTAATATACGTATAAATGTAAATAGCTTATAAATGAGAAACGTATAATTTGTGCTACACAATACTTTAATTATCTAGCTTTGATAAGAACAGAAAAGGAAATTAATCATGCACTTAAAAAAATCGTTTTTTATATGTGTATTTTTTTCCAAAATATACTTTGAAACAAAGTTCTTTTAGTATATTTTCATTTTTTGCATCAACATAGCAGAAGAAAAATTTATTTCCATTTATAAATTACAAAAGTACTTAAAAATACTTTAGAAGTAATTTTTTCAAGACAGAAATTAATATCCGACAACAAGGAAAAAATTCTGTTCACTGTTCAGTAATTGAAAATGAAGGGATAACAACAAATCTTCTCCAGAATGTTTAAAAACGTTTTTATGAATCAATATTTCATGTTTTTTTTATTTAGAATATCAATTTTACTAAAAAAAAACTTCGAGTTTTCATTAAAATAAACCAAACGAATATGAAAGAAAATATTCGAAAAATAGATCAAATCTTAAGTAGACATTTCATGTACTTCCTATGTTTTCCGCAAATAAAACTTATGTATTATAATATATACATTGAATCTAAAACCTTATATCGTGCGACATAGCAATCTGGTCAAATTAATTAATGTTCGAGACTATGTTCTAATAATTTGATGCGTAAATTTATATTGTATATTTTTCAACATTCGTTTCTGTAACTTAATTTTGTAGACACTATTTTGAACCTCGGAACATTGTTAGCTAGTACTGCTTACGTTCGAAATATATACTCACTAAAATTAATGAAAATAAAGAAATTTTACATAAAGAAAGTCGTTTATCAAATTCTACGAATTTAGATGGCGTGAACTCTAATTTTTGGAACAAACAAAAGTAGCAATCCTAAGCAAACACTGGTATAAATCTTCAGAAAAAGGAATAATGAAATTCCAATTTTTTCCATCCAATAATTAGTAGATGTTTTTCTGACACTTCTATAGGTGATTATAACAGAAGTTTCGCTTTTATTTTATGAAAGGCAACGAATGATCAAACATAATAATTTTGTTTAGAAGTAAACATCAGTTGGGCTTATATCTTGGTCACCAACTAATAAGTAATGCAGCGAATTAGATTTACAGTCTTCAACATGCACTAATTACACCAGACAACCAGAGAATATAAACCAGAATTAATATAACTACATCATTATTTTTCATATACATGCCTTACGTTTAATATTCAAGTAGCACTGAACCTTAACAACATGAAAACAAATGTAATTTGCGGGAAAGAATTTTTGAAAGTCATAAGAGACAGATTTCTTAACTCTTTCTGAATTTTATCTTTAAAACCATCTCCAAACTAAAAAGAAACTGATTAATTTTTAATTATTTTATTTATTGCAAACACAATAAATGAAATGAGAAAAGGTAAAAATTACGTGAACTCATACATGTGCCATCTTCACCATAAAAAATTCCTTCAAACTTAAAAAATCAATCGAAATATTGATATATACAAACAACCTATATATATATATATATATATATATATATATAACCTATACAAAGAATAATAGCAATATTCTTCTTTAAAATAACAGCGATCGCCTATGAAAGCAAAGCATTATATTTTATTAGTGGCACCATATTTTATTGATAGAAACCTTCATAATCATTTGCATTAAGGCACATGATGTAATTAAATGCATTAATTAGCTAACATCTTTTTCTTGCTCACTGGCCTTGTTCGGTTACTTTGCTTCAGAGTGTAACATCTTTACTTTTTACCTTTTTTTAGCAGAGAAACACACAGCGACAAAATTGAAAACATCGGACCAAAGTCCTGAGCAAGGTGACAAACAATGGCAACACATCTACCAAGCGGTAGGAAAAAAGGCAATCTGGGAAAAGGGAGGATGGACGGTGGAAAAAAAGTGTGATTTGGATCGACTTTCAATAGGCCATTAGCTGCTGCGTCTTACGGACAAGCTGTTACCCTCAACCGCTGATCAGCTGAGGAACAGTTTTTAGGAATGAAAGAAAACAGTTAACGGCAAAAAGAACTTTTCAATGCTAAAGGATGAAAATAAGGCAAAAAGTGAAATAAAAAAAAATCACGTTGAGAAATCAACCGAGAGAAATTTCTTTAAAATGATGGAATAGGTCGAGTATTTCTCTGCCTTCCATTTTTTTTTCTTCTTTGCGCTGTGATACGATTTATTTATTTGTTTCCGAAATTTCTCTTTTGGTTCATGAAGCATCCGTAAGAGATAATGCTTTTTTTCCTCATTCGTTATCGTTGCTTGTGAAATTGTATTCGATGGAGTTTTGCGAAGAAGAAAGCGTAAGATGAAGAGAAATCCAGTTGATTACTTTCTGTTTTGATTAAGGATCTCGAAAAGTGTTGTATTTGTTTAGAAAAAATATGAGAATGTTTACTTACACTGTATATCATGAGACACGAGATCGAATATTTCAGTTTTCCAGAGAATAAAAGGTGCAAATTTTCATTCCTTTTTTTCGTTTGTTTTTCACGATAAATTTATGCAAAAAGTTTTGATTACTAAGAAGGCAGACATGAATGTTTCTTGTTTTTGAATCCTTAAAACTTTGAAGATGTTTTCAATATTTATTTGAGCAAAAAAGGCAGTGTTTTTTCTTTGTTATTTTGGCTTTTATTCCTTTTATCACTTAAAAATATTGATTTATACGTTTGAGGCAGAAAAACAAGTGACATTCAGGATTCGAATTCTGAGAAAAATTTTTATCATAGATATCATCCGCTAAAAGTGCCAATTTGCATTTTTTGATATATTCATAAGTCAAAAGGAAAGTGCTTTTGCTCCAAATACATAAAAATCCGCCTTTAAAAGTATTGCGTTTTGAATCAATGGTAAATATTTAATTTAATTCGAAAATAGACAATTTCAGTCGAAAACTTTTAAACAAGAATCTTCTTGTAAACATTGTTTATCTGATATATTTTCAAATTGCAAAATTGATTATTTTATAGCAAACCGTTGCAAAATAAAAACCGTCAATAAAAATTGAACTTAAATTTATAAAAGAACGATATAAATATATAATACGATGAACAATTCAGGTATCTCTTGAAAACGCTCGCCCGCTGTAAGCTTAAGATTGCCGTCGTACACTTGGATGATAAAAACCAATTTAAAATATTTTGCTTCGTATAGATTACTATTTACTAAAAAATCCTAACTTTAAAAAATTATTAAACAACCTATTGAAAGACTGACATGAAAATTTAACACAGAAGCAAACATGCCATTACACTGCTTCGTAAAAGGAGTTTTTTTCATGCCTTTATAGCCGTAGGAATGCATAAAGCTGAAAGCGATACGGCTATCTTTGCAATAATAATGATTGAAACAATTTGCCTTGATACAGGTAAAAAACAACAGCATTGGGATTTTTTCTTTAAGTAGGTAATCTATCAACAAGACAGAAATAAACTACGTTAACTGAATGTTAGTTAATTAAACCATAGGAAGGCATTTTCTTCTTACTCTTGAGAGGGAAAAGAGAGAAAAAAATTCATAAATTCCAGTTAAGTGATCCTACTAGAGTTCTAAATTTAATGACCCGACTAAGGATCCATTTAGAAAGATTAATGGCTTAAGATAATAAGATGATGAGAAATCTCGGTATAATGGAAATTCTCTTCCAAGAAAAGGGCTTCACATTCAGACAAGCATTTGATTATAATCGAGAATCGCACGTTCATTCATGTTTTATTTAATTTTACATCATCTAGAACTGTGGCTAGATGTTTCTGCGGAACAATTCTTTTTCTATGATATTCAGTACGGAAAAATCACATTTTGGATTCTGGAAAATATTTCGACATTATTTATGTCTTTAAACCAAAGAAAGATACTGATAGTTTCAGTTAAACTTTTAAAGACAATTTTTATTAATGACTTTTAGAGAAAAAAAACTGATTGTCAGAAACATAAATTCCTAACTCATTTCGAGAAAAAACGTGTTATAAAACTTTGTGCCTATGTTAATTTCCTGCCTTAAAAATACATTTGAATGAGAATTTGTAGTGCCATTCCTATTAAAATAAATGTTACACAAAAAATATATTACTATGTATTTAAGCATTATTCTTGTTGGTAAAAGCAATTGTGGTGGAATCAAAAATTTCTGATAATTTTTCAAGCAATCGTTTTATATTGAAATGATTTAATTTTTAGCAAACCAAATGCAAAGGTTGCTACTTTGAATCGATGCTAACCTGCTTATCATTATGTCTATAGCTCTAGGGCCAGAATTTACTTTTAGTTATTCTAGTTACTGCAACAAATAGAGTAGCTACTGCATCTCATTGGTCAGGGTAACTTGGAAGGTACAAACCACCGTTGACAGGTATGCATGTGTGAACTGGCTCGTGCAGGTGTGAGGAAACTTCACGCAACACTGAAGAAACTAACTCATGATAACAATTATAACTTTAATGAACTTAACAAGATAAAAGTAAAGTAAATGATAATTGAACTAACTTGCCGACAACAGGAACATAAAGCAAGAGCAACAAAGAGATGACAGATGATCCTTGTGCCTTTATAGCACTAAGCTCTCCACTATGAATGAGCAAGGTAGACAGCGCATGCAAGACGAAGCTGTTGCCACAAATTCATTTCTTTCAGGTGTCATTCTCGAATACTGGATCGGGTAATATAATCGTTTTCTGAACCCGGTTCAACATTAAGAGGTCCGTAGCGAAGTTATCCTCTTATAGATTCGGAACACGGGAGGTTGATCTAACGTAACAAAATGCCTTAAATCTGTTTCCGTATATGGAAATTTCAAATCTCTCAGAAAGTTTTAACTGCATGAATTTTAGCAAAATACATCTGTGGAAAAAGAAGAATTTTGAATCCGTTTTCAAGGGAAAATTGAGCAACCAAATTGGAAGTTTTCTTTCAATATCCCCAACATTTGAATATTCGTAAATACTTGCGGTTTATCTAAAGAATCAATAATAAAATATTTAAAGAGTGTACAAACAAAGAAAACTGTTTAATTAAAGTCTATACAATGGTGATATTCAATCATAAAATTAATTCTCATATCAGTTTAGCAAATTAGTTTTAGGAACCTTTTGATTATCTCTTTCAACTACAAGCAACATCATCAGAAGTGATGAAATGTCGACTTTAAAACCAAAATATCAACCATTAAATAAAATGCTTTTAAAAGGCGGCATCTCGACGAGAAAGAAAGCGCAGAAGGATCATTGACCTGAAGGTAGCCATTCATGGCCGTGAATTATTACCTGCGTCGTGTAAATTTTATTGAGATAAAGCAATAACTGTACATTTCTCCCGCTCTTCAAGAAACATCAAAATGTGTTAGATAGCTTTCCCGGTACACCAGCAAATGTCCCCCTATCCCCTCTATGAATGGCCGAAGGATCCTAATGGCCGCATTCTAATAAGGTGCCTTTTACAGATATGATGACATGGGTGGGATGCATGTATGTGTGAGAGCAGGACCCCAAAACTACTTTTCCAACTCTCTCCTTTCAGCAAGGTCACCCCTGGCGACCCATTTTTCCCGTCTGGTGGCGTCATACGCTCAACAAAAATTGTAGGTGCGTATTCACCTCCTCTAGCCCACCCCCTAGAGCGGTGAGGTGAAGAGTGGTCCAAGTCGGTTGGATTCTCTTACCATTACGACTTTTCTTTTCATACCTTTGCTCCTGATTGTCAAGAAGAGAGAAATGTTTTATTGTGACCGTGCCAAATTTCCTGTTTAGGAGGGGGGGATCGATTTCTTATTTCAAAGAAAAGGGGTTATGTGTCGTGGTAAGTGCCGCCTTGTCTGAGTTTATTCTTGAGGGAAGAAGAAATAATGAGTCGGTGATTTCGAAACCGTGCGTGTTTTCGGGACCACATTATCTTTCAATAAGAAAGGTACATCTTGAACGAATTAATGAACGGTTTAATCTTCGGTATAAATTATTACATTGTATCTTTGTCAGATCATTAAAATGAACATTGGATTTTGTGATCATTACGGAAAACGACAATGAATGATATTTTAAAAATGAATGCTTGGAGTTTGAAACAGAAAATGATAAAATTTCCCGAAAGCATCTTACGAAATTATCTTGATCTTATAGTGGAGACCAATAATTCATATTTATTTTATGAAGTAATAAAATTCGTTTGAGGAACACTGAAAACTTTGATGCAGTTTTCAGATAATAATAAGTCAGTCGTATTCCTACGCAATCCATATAACAAATAAAGGCTTTTTCAGGAATGTTTAAATATCGGGAACACATCGACTTTTTCGAGTATGAGGCATCTTTATGCTAAAACACATATTTAGGCCAAATATCACTCATTTGTAATGTAACAGGAGAGGGTTGAGATTTCTCACAAACGAATATTAATTAATTTATGATAACATATCAATTAGGAATCAAATTGATAAGCCAAAATTAATGCTTTTAAATAGTTTTTGGTTGAAGAAATCATGACGGATAGCAACACAGGAACTAGAAGTGATGCAAAATTGTATGTTCACATTGATAGTTCGATATAACGACTCCGCTTTTAACGAGAATCTTGCTATTATAACCGATTTTAACTGCAGTGTCAACGATCTACTTTTAAATATACGAAATGTATGAGTTTACAACTTGTAAATGTATTGTAAGCTTTCGATAAAATGTCGAAGAAAAAGTGTCAGATATGCATATTATTTTTTCTCGCTTTTCAATAATTGTGTACACAGTGAAACTTCGCATAAGGTTTCGACAGAGATAGATGAACATGAATAAATGATCCAAGGAAATCTTCTCAACAAAAATAATGAATGGATGCTAATATTACAGTTCTTCAAACATTTATATTTCAGAAATTTCTGTATTCCATAAAATAAAGAATTATGCCATCCAATCGCCAATCTGAAAGCAAAGGAATATGGATATATATTTTAATTAGACAGTTCCAAATAAAAAAAAGAAAAATATACTTATTTGATGTTTAGAACTTTTTGTAAAATTTTACTCTATAAAAATTTCGTTATACCGATAATGTTCACCGCGATTATGTATTGACGTTATAACAGGCTTTTGCTGCAGTTTTCGAACTTCATTCCTACTTTTCTCGACTTAAGCTTCCCTATACATCCTCTTTCTGTCATGAAAAAAGTTTTTTCTTAAATAAGCTGACAGCAAAAAACTGAGAGATAATGTAGATCATTTTGGGAAAATAGAAATGTTGCATAAAAGTTACTTGGGATTGTGCATTTTAATTGGAATCAGAGCAGATGTAGAAACTGTTTGTCGTACATGAAATCACAGTGCTAAACAATTTTGCATTATCTTCCTCATTCACTTCCCGGTTTCTCCGCTATGTTCCCGATTTCTGTTAAAATTTCCCCCTAATTTATCGTAATGTTCTGAGTACGCTTGTAAGTCTTTTTTTCAGTAAAACCATCAGACAGAAATGATGGAAGCTCAGTTCACAAAGAGTTATTCGTAATTTCTTGTACCGCTTTTATAACAATCAGATTACAAACAAATGACATACACACACCTTTTCATTGCTTTAATACGAGATCATTCAAATTGAAAGAATATCTTAAAATCAATCATCTCGCAATGATTGTTGATATTGTATCTGCAGCTGTGGTGGTGTAAGGAAAGAATATGATGCATAATTATATATTTTTAAAGGGGAAGAAGAAATTGGAGTAGCTGTGTACATGGTAAGGATACATTAATGAACTATAAAAAAATGTAACTCTTACTCTATTCTCAGTGTCGGGAAGATAATCTGAATATAATGAAAACGAATTAAATAACAAGAAGTTTTACTAAATATGTCACAGTTAAAGCGTGGAATTCGTTATTTCATAGAATATCTAGGTATTTCATGAATTACCTAGTTAAAAACAAAGTTATTCTATGAAATAACTGAATAAATGCTTTAACGGCAACATATTCATTGAAACCTTCTATAACATGGTAATTTTCGTTGTTGCATCGAAATGGTACGAAGCTAAGTTAACTTTCCTTGTACAATCAAAACCTTGCGGCAGAAAAATTCGCTTTATAATATTATATTAGAAATATTTGAGATATTTTTTTTCTATGGGAAATATGTTAATTCAAAATTCCATGGAGGAGGATGCTTGTTGTCACTTTTGCACTATATTATTTTGAAGAGTATTTTCAGTTTTCTTTAATGTAGAAAAAAGGTGGGAAGCTTCATGTTCTGCCCCTCTATCACATGTAGAAATAGCATTAACCATCATTAATAATCATTCCAGGCTCAATATTCACATTCGCACGCTGAACTCCGAAATAGCTTGAATACCACAGAAAATCTCTATACATTCAAACAGTCTAAATAACAAAAGATTTATTAGAAATAATGCATTTGAAATTTCTAATCAAAATAGAGAGAAATTATATATTTTTTTATTCAATAAAACTTTTAAATTCACCAAAACAGTTACAGTTACAAAGTGAATGAATGTTTCAATTAATATACGAATGAATACTGATTCATATTAAAATAATCGCTTTAAGAAACTGCTGGTTAGTGAAATGTCATTAAAGTATTGTAATTTTAAACCTATATTTAGTTTGAATACGTATTGCCAAATAAATTAGATTTACTTAGAGTGATTTATAAAAAAAAACAATTTAGTAAATAAGAGAGAATTACAAAAATCACTGTAACCACGCATCTAGTAAAGCATAACAAATATATTCTTTCGAATTTGCCGTGCACAAAATAAAAACTTAAGAAAATCATACTTGCAAAAGAATTTTTTGCAATTACTATACCCAGCAATTTTGAATCACAGGATTACAGATGAAAGAAACATAAGGGAAAAAATTAAGAAATGCACAAGAAAAAATATACAAATTGAAAAATCCACAGGTATTTAAGAAATAAAGCGACTGTGAATTTTTAGTGAATTGAAAATTAATTATTTGCAATATAGATCAGACGGTATTATTATCGTCATTATACAGGGTGTTCACTTAAATAAGGGCCACCCCCTTTCACTTCCGAACGACGGCAGATTTAGTCATGAAAGTAGTGTTTAGGTATAGTAAAACATCTATGCATTATGCGATTAGACAACTTACAATGCCACCTGGTGGCAAACTTCGGAGTTAGTGTTCTTATCTCGAAAACGGTACATAATAGCGGAATAAATTCAATTACAAAGGTGTAGATCGTTATCAATTTAGTGCACAAAGACACCTTGTGGTTTTAGCAAGTAGTTGGTGCGCTAGCACAAGCAACAGTAATACGTCATCGAAAGTCCTGCAATGTTGGTGGAACAATCCATACACCTGCTGTTTGAGCTATTCCCACAGGACAAAATATGATGGGGCCATTTTTCGCCCAAAAAATATAACACTTTCTCCTTTCGTCCATATCTTGTGATATAACAATTTCGGAAAATGCTGTCAAACAAATGCGCACTTTAAGCATTCTTTTCTCCATATTATTGCGCACAGTGTGTCTTTTTGTACTAAATCGATAACGCTCTACAACTTTGTAACTCACATTTGTCCGCTATTTTGTACCGTTTTCGAGATGGGAACACTAACTCCGAAGTTTGACACCAGGTGGCGTTTTAAGTTGTCCCATCGCATAGCGCATAGACATTTTACTATACCTATACACTACTGTTATGACTAAGTCGTTCTGAAGTTAAGCCTTATTTAATTGGGCTCTCTGTATATCAGATGGGAGGGAGCATTTACTGTTAAATACAGATTTTACTTCTTTCAGTCATGCGATCACAGTTATGGGATCCGCTTTCATAAGCTATTATGATGGCTCTAAGCCATCATGTTAGTTTATGAAAGCGGATGCCATAACTGTGGTCGCATGATTGAAAGAAGTAAAATCTCTATTTAACAGTAATTAAGTATCCAACCATATTGGTTAGTTTAACAGAAATTCCAATATTTAAAGTTAAAAATCTGTTAAACGACACTCTATCCTCTCACACTGATCTCGACATGGAAGGCGAATCACATTGTGAATCAAAGATTGGGATGAAAAATGTTTCATCTCAATCATATTCTTTTAGTAGTATAATGACAACGCGACAAGAGGTTTAAATATTGAAAACAAAAATAATCGGAACCCTCCATTGTGTATTTGTAATATTTCTGCTCCATTGTGTTTTAAGTTGATATCAGCAACCTTTTATCAAATAGATATCATGTTTCTCATAAAAAACATACCGTACCGTACTTTATATTCTTAAATAAACAATGAAGTACCTAACTGTTTATGCATGAATTAATCAAGCGTTTCGACAAAGGTGGCGGCTGGGGCAAAACATTTATAGACATCTGAAAGTATCCGAAAATATAGGAGGTAGACAAAAAAAGTGAAAAATCTAGTTACAAACTTAACTAATTTTACCTGCTACTATTGCTTTTTTATAATCCCTAGTTTTAGGCTGTTAACCCGGGAGAAGGCAAGGGGGTAATTTAATGACCTCAAGCCCTTGGAAAACTCCGATTCATAGAAAAATAGCAACCTGTTCTCTCCTTTCTTATGAGTAGCTGAGTTAGTCACCCCTCTGCCTTTTCTGAGTATTTAGAAAGCATTTCCGGAATTTTTCGTCCCCCTAATAGGCGCTTAGTCAGTAACTGGGATTATTGATGACCTCGCGAGTTGTTCCATTTGCTGCATAGACCAGTTATTTTCACGCGGGTGATGCCGTCAGTTCGTTGTTGTCCTTTTCGAACCGAAGTATTTACCTGCCGCTCACAATGCCAACTTCATACGAAAAAGAAATGGTGCGCTAACGTAAACTTCTTGCTGAAGCTGAAACTGATGAAGATTCAGCGAATTTTTCAGGTCATGAAAGTTTCAGCGAACATGATATGGACTCGGAAGAAGACGGAGATTCTGGAAATGAGGAAGTAAATAACATAATAATTTTCATCAAAAGATGGCGCAAAGTGGAGGAAAACAAAATTAAGGCAGAATATTCGTTCCCGTTGTTCTATTATTGTGTCGCGCTTAACTGGAACAAAATGAGCAGAGAAAGATGGGACAAGCCCTTGAAGAGTTGGGAGTTATTCATCGTCGATAACACGATACAAGGTACGATTAATGGTAGAGTGCACTAATATATTTATCGAGAAATTCGCACCGTGAGTGTGATGCACGAAAACGGACCCTCTAGAAATCCGTGCTTTATAAGTGGATAATAATGGACTGGATTTGATTTCTGTTAAGCACTGTATTCTTAATGCCTGAAATTCAAAGGCATTATTTTTCCAACTAAAAATATATTGTTTTGAACAGCGCAGGGTTGAATTTCAGTTTGGGGTCATTCTATGACCCCCGCGCGTCTTAACGTTCGCTAAAAAGGCGCACGTTCTCTCGGGTTAAAATTAAATAAAAATTCAATTTTTCCCGCAAAAAGTAGGGGATAAAAGTGGCTCCCCAGACTCGTCGCCGCTGTCGACACACATCAAACAGGTCTGTTGAAGAACAATCCAAATTTTAGTCACCAACCACTAGGTGCGATCTTTTTCATACAACTGATCAAAATGAATTTAAAATTTTATTTAAAGCAGAATCTATATGGGGTTTTCACAGTAACTAGATATTTAAAACCATTTTATAAAACATTGAGTTCTTGTCTATGAACAGTTATAATTAATGTTAGCCCAATTTAATATTTTAATCACTTGCTGCCTTCCGCGACCAAACAGTTCCTGGACATTTTAATATTACTAACTGAGCTATGCAAACTAATTTTAAAAGTTGAAGCTTTGTAAACTCAAGTTATTAATTACTACAAAAGATCAAGAACGAATTGAAAATTACAATAAAAAATCATTGCACAGGAAATGTGTTAGTATTTAAATTAAGGATGATGCATGAACAGAATGAAAATATTCAGTATGTTTTGCATTTATTGAGGATAATAATTTAGACCAGCTCATTCTGATGTTAAATAAATGTCAGGCTGACCAAGTCTCAAAATATATTATCTTTAAAAGATATTATTTTTTTATCTTGTTTATGCATAATTCTGGTTGAAATTACATTGATTTCCCATTAACAAGATAATTATAATCTAATTTAGCAAAATCAATCATATTTTCGAAAGTTATTGCAGAAAAATGAATTAAATGTTAAACAAATAATACTTAACATTTAATTATTTAAAATCCTCAAAAGAGTTTAAAAATATAGCGATAAATAATACATTTAGACCCAATAAAGTAGGTATATGCCAAATATGATATACGCAGGTACAATAATTTGTCCTGTAGTACCAAAAGACACGCATAAACAAGCATTCACTTTTATGAGTAGTAGAGATTCACTTTTATGAGTATTAATATAATAAGGAAAAAGAAATACTTCAAATTATTTTTCCAAACCACTATTAGTAGCATGATTTATTTACCTATAGCAGAAATCTATGGCATAGACTATCTCTTTCTTATAAGAAACTTTGTTTATAATATTTTATATCATGCAAGTGGGATAATATTCCCAATAATATATACGGGATGAACTGAAAAGAAATATCTATTTTTCTAGCAAACATTTTATAAAACCGAAAAAATATCTCCTTAGATTATCGTTTAAATTGCAAATGCTATTGGCAAACATTTTCTTCCAAGAGCGCAAAGGGTAGCAACCCTCAGAGGGCTGACTCTTGACGTTGCAAATCACACGTAAAGAATGACCATCAATCATCATCCACATTCCCATTTTCCACAGGGGATCCTACCAATTGAATGTAATGTGACTTGCGCCGCTGTCATCAGCCCTGAGAACCTGCGATGTAGGTCAATTTTTCGACTGGTGAGGTTAGCGGTTGATAAGGCTTACAAAAATCGGTAAATGTCGAAATACAGCAAAAATATATCAGAGAAAGCCGAATAGTTGGACAGCAGCCAACAGCCAACTTTCTTTCAGATGGAATGAATAGTTGTTCTTCTGAATCAATGCGACTCGTCTTCTTTCATCATCTCCCTTGTATATTGTTTGCCCTGATGTTCAAAATATCTAGGCGTTTATATGGACGCTTGCTTTCTGAAGTAGGATAAAATGTTTTGAGTTAAGGTGAAACAAGTTGTGAAAAGTGCGTATAGGATTGTCATAGGAAAGTCATTGATACTGATTTAGTTGCTTGGCTTTAGAAAACATTGAATTAATCTATGGAATTATACTAAGTATATACTAAGGAATTTAGGAACTATTCTAATGATTATGTACCGATAGACGCATTTGCCGATATTCTTGACAGAAGATATCATTACAACAACGAGTTTTATTTTCCTTTTTAATCAAAATTACAAGTTCATTTTCTCAATGGCAAAATCTTTTTCACTTGTCTTAATATCTAGAATTTTTTTCAAATACTTAAAATTAATGCAAGCAAAAAAACCCTTTATCTTTTTAGTTTATTATTATTTTTAACTATATTGCACGCATATGTTTCTGCGGAAGCAATTTTGAATACAGAAATGAAGTTTTATGACATATTCTCTTTAACTAATAGAAAACACCTAATAAAAGTAGTACTTCTTTCAGATTCAAAGTTATTTTTGATTTTTACTTTCTAACAGCATTATTCGAGTTCTTAGTTATCGAACCCGAAAATGTTTACCCTGATTTCGTAATGTTCCTCTTATTTAGCTATTCTCCGGACTTTGCTTTTCTTCTGCAGATATGTTCTGGATCAATCGTGATCGGTGATTTTTCCGAATTTCTTCGAAATTTAAATAGGCAATAATAATAATGAATATTAATAATCATTAAAGCGTGGCTGTTGTTTAATGTAAAACTACAACTTCTACATAAAAAAGTCACATTCCTTTTTGCAGTTGGCTGAGACAAAATCACTAGGAACTGTAAAAAGTAGCTTTCAGACTCTCTATGGAAATAACTACCAGTCCTGAAGTTGATATTGCATAGGATTCACAACTTTTCAAAAGCAGGTTTAGTAGAAAACAGAGATTAAAACTGCAAACTTGAAACTTTTCAACTGCCTTGAACAGTTGATATCGAGTTCATAGATGAGACTTGGCCAGTCTATGAGTGTTTCCGTATTACATCAAGCTTTTAAGTGAATTAGCAACAAAAGATAAATATTGTAAATCCGGAAAATATTCTGGAACACTCTGAATAAGTGAGGTCTAAAGAATTAAAGTTGAATAAAAGAAACTCATTGAATGTAGAAGTTTAAATTTTAATGACTCTAACTTTCCATAAAATGTAACTTGAAGTTTCTTTGCATTGGTTGTTTCAAGCAGGTGTTCTTTCCTATTTTTCTGCTATGCGTGAAGGTAAACCAAATAATTTTTTCAGCTTTCATATCACAACATATTTTTTTTTGTAAGAAAACAAAATGAAAAGCTGCAAGCATTTTTTTCATCTCTGTGTGTAGTTTCCTAATTAAAATAGAGTTTAGCAATACATTGTAGTCATAGCCACGATTTTAGTAATTATATATAATATAATACGTTATTGGAATATACACCTCTTTACCTAGAAATAGTAATTTCAGAACTTTGATCGGATGGTTTAATATCATTATAAATCTTAAAAATAGGCACTCTTAGGTCTATCCCCATTTAAAAAGATACAAATAATGATATAGAGTAAAATATTTAATTTTAGAAAATTGAATTCAAATTGGTTATTTTTTGCTACCAACATACTGAAGTATGTAATAATACTAAAATATTTAAAATCTTAATTTGATTTCCTAGGAAATGTATATTTTGCGAAATTAGCAATTTTGAAATCATATGCGATTCGGGCATATTTTATTGAAGTTGCGTAATATGTAGTCAACGCATTATTCAATCGTTCTACAGATTACCTAATCGATAATTCATTACTGACAGCAAACTCCAGCACCGCCCATCCATTCAAACAGACGTTATTGACTAATTCATCTGCTCAATATTCAAGTGTCAGCTTATCTCCTAGAGTTCACTCACATCCATCTAATTCTGCAATACCCGAACATTTCAAGTAACTGTTCCATATTTAATAAAGTTAGTTATTTTTCAAAACTTAATAAAGCTTAGTGCAATTCTGTCGAAAATTCTTTGACAATAAGCCTTTGCAAACCGAAATGATACGGTATATGCTATGAAATTCCACGTCTTAATTTTACAAATAAATTATTTGCTTCCAGATACAAAATAGCGCCACTGATCGCTTTAGAATATTTAAGTTCAATATCTTACATATAAATGTTGGAGAAAATTTGCAGGTACTTTATATTTTTAAACATTCAAAGAAGTGAAACTGCATGAAAATTACTGAATCAAAGAATTTGCTTATAATAGGTGTTTCAGTAAAAATTATAGCAGGTAGAAAGAAATGTTAATGATACAATTTAACCTTATTTTTGGAGACTGGTTACGTTTGCAATGAAAACTCATACAGAATTTGCTCAGATTAGATATTAATGTTCCGTTTTGAAACAATACAAAGGCAATTTTGGAATAGAGCTGGTAATTTTGAACCGTTACACCAGCCGAAGGACGCTGATCCTCGACGTCAGATTTAACATGGATCAGTATTAAACATCGGGCGAATCTTTGGAAGAATCGTGTTTCGAACCTAAAACCTTCCGATTCTGAATTCGAGGCCGTACCACAAGGTAAGTGTAAAAATGTATTATAAGCAGTTCTAAACAAAGAAAATTTATGCATTAACAATTCATCAGAATAAAAGCTATTTTTCTCGATTAAAATTATAAAACATAGTCAAAATTATTCTTAATAAATTTTTTTTCATGAACTTCAATGTTTTCAAACAATCATTTAAATGGCCTCCTTGCACATTTATTAAATAAATGTATAAATCTTAGTGTCACTAAGCTTAAGGATAAAATATATAGGTACTTTAAAATGATAAATAAAATATCCGCTAACTACATCTCGCGGCGTAATTCTTTTTCCTTACTTCAGTGCAGCAAACCAGATTCTTCAAGACTTCAGAAAATGGATTGGATAAAAATAAGAGTTTTAAATTTTTTTTCTTATCCATGAGTCGCTTCGTCTTAAGAAAATCTGTTTTCTCTGAAGACGCCTGTTGAGATTAGTCTTAATACTTGCATAGAAGAAAGGAGCGCATGTTTTGAGAGAGCCGACTCACAACTAGGCTTTCTCCTTTCAAGTCTTAAAAGGTCTTTCTTTTTCTACCTCTAAACCCCGAAGAGTACTAAAATGATTGTGAAAATCCCGTTTCTAACTAGCTTTATCCCGATCCCTTCTTTTTGTAACTACCTTGCGTGTAAGATTTTAACAAAGAAATAAAATTGTTTTCACATTTTATAATTTTTTGCAAGCATTTTTAAGAAGTATTTGCGAGAAATACAGTTTTAACTGCCACTCAGTTTTTTGCTGTGGGAAGTTAAATAAAGAGTGACATTTATTAGAAGAATTATTAATTCAGTTTTAAATATTTTTGGTACTTTTTTAACGTAGTGTTAGAGAACATTTACTTTTTTTTGAAGAAGAGAAAAGAAAAAGGCGAGATTAACTATATTACAAATTTTAAAACTACATTTCTTAACGTTAACTCCCCAGTTAATTAAATTTATAAAGATTCCCCCAAGAAAAATAAAAAGCAATAGATGTGGTTTTTAATTCTGAATTTTTTGCTGCCACTTCCATAAAAGTCAGTAGAATAACTTCAGTATTAAACTTCTTAATATTAATTTCAACCATATTGTATCAATGATGCTTCATTTGATTTCAAGAAAGATTACTTACCTTCATTGCAATCCTGACTTTAAGTGTTACCTTCAAGTGTTAGCTTTTTCTACACATTTCATGATTCCGGCTGTAGTTACTCAGTATATATTAGACAAATTAATGAGCTTTCACGATATCAAATATAAAATGTATTAGTTATAAATATTTTGAATTTTTCTTTTTGAAATTTATTTAAACCTTTTTTCATTTATTTTTCTATTCAAAATTAATGCCATTGCAAAAAAAACCACATTTATTTCAATGCTTCGTTTTCATTATTTAGATTTGATTCGCTTATTTTAAATTCTCCTTCTTTCTAATATAAAATCTAACACGTAATATAAATCATTTTTTAAATTGACTTTCTTCGTCTCTTGGATGTATTGAAATATTCATACGAGATTAAAGTGGTGAAGTGCATTTAATTCGATATGAAGAAAACATTTCTTGAAGGGTATTTAATTCGATATGAAAAAAAACATTTCTTGAAGGGCATTTAATTCGATATGAAAAAAAATATTTTTTGAAGGGCATTTAGTTCGATATGAAAAAATTATTTCTTGAAGTTATTTCTAAAGATCAGTGTAGGCAATCCCAAAGATTCTAATCATGATTCTGCATTCTTGCTTCATTCGGAGCTGAATATTTGAAACGAATGAATATCTCCAAGATATTCGCCTTGCATCTTGTGAGTGTTACTTTTTATTTGTGCACATCCTTTTTCTGTTATTTTTAAATTAAAAGTTTAAGTGCATGCATTACTTTCGAGTTTTCTGGTTTTTCTTTTCATGTATTGCTAATTTTAATTTTTTTTTACACCTGTTACTGTGTTATTATTTATTTAAAATTTTCTTAAAACTAACGAACTCCAAACGGACTGTACACCAAGTTGGTCTCTTCGGAGAGTTTTGTCTCTTGACTATATCATAAATTTCCCGAATTCGTTGAAAGGCCGGGATAAATAGTCTTTTGTTGATTCCTGTTCAATACACATTAAAAGAAATATTTCATAAAATAATTTTTTATATAACATTAAGAAATTAACACCCGCATCCATGGTGCAAGTTAAGAAAATAAGAAAGGCATGGTTTATGAGTCAGTACCATTATTTAAATTAGAAGTTTTCTAAACATGGTTAAGCCAAATATTTTGTTTCTGAATGAAAGGAGTTGTTGTCTACTCTTCCATTATTGAAAGTCATTTCCAAAAATATATATTTGTCATGTTATTATTTATGCATGAATTATTTCTCGAAATTGAAATGCTGAAAAGTTTAGTGCATTCCTTACTTTTGAGCACACATTAGAAAAACTTTTGCATAAGCTGGATCTTCTGAGTATCCTCAGAAAAGTCTTCCATACCTGTGACGTGTTTCAAACTAAAATGAAAAGGTTCGTCTTTGAGTAAGTACTTTCTTTTATTTAAAGTGCTACTAAGCTAACTTAGAATTTTCCTAAACATCGTTAAGCCAAATATTTTGTTTCTGAATGAAGAGGAGTTGTTGTCTACTCTGACATTATTGAAAGTCATTTCCCAAAATATATATTTGTCATGTGATTATTTATGCATGAATTATTTCTCGAAATTGAAATGCTGAAAAGTTTAGTGCATTCCTTACTTTGGAGCACACATTAGAATAACTTTTGCATAAGCTGGATCTTCTGAGCATCCTCAGAAAAGTTTTCCATACCTGTGACGTATTTCAAACTAAAATAAAAAGGTTCGTCTTTGAGTAAGTACTTTCTTTTATTTAAAGTGTTACTAAGCCTTATCATCTAAGAATTTTCATTGTGAATGAAAGGAAATTTATATTCGAAATCCCATCATTAATGGGAGCTTCCCATACTTTAATGCTTATTCTCAGACATTTTCAGTGGTACATTATTACTGAAAATCAAGTTGCAGAAAGATTTTCATAACAAAGTCCAACTACTGAGATAACTACAATAGTTTCCTTAAATTAATTTTCTACAAATGCGAGAAAAGGGTGCGTTTCTTTTAAAGTTAATGACAACACAACACGTTAAAATAGGACCAGAAACAATGCGCGAATGGAAATTAACAGAGAAGTAATTATGAAATCAGCGCCGAAATGCATTGCGACTAAAGAAAAAGAAAAGTACTCGCAATCAAATGCGCTCTGGAAATGACTAAGTTAAATTAAACATCTTGCTTGAACATATTAAATCCTAGGATGTGTCGGATTTATTGAAACACGATCTCCTGATGTGTCTGTGATAATTTTGTGTTTAAGAAAGAGGACTCTGGAGCCCTTTTAGTACTAACTCAATCAGAAAATGTCTCCAAAATGTAAGATTAAAAATTAATAAAACGAAATATTTTACTTTATTGCGAATTAATTTATTTTTAAACTTATAGTTTTATCTAAATTACTGAAATTTTTAGAAAATATATATATATCATTTTTAAGTGTGCTGTTAAGGTAAAGATATAACCGAATTATTAAATTTTTCAGTTTCTTAAATATTTTAAAAAAAGTTAAGTTTCATTAAATAAGAAATTAAAACTGCATACTGTAAATTTTAATGATTTATAGCAATTTTTTAAATAATTAAATATTAAAAATTAATGCATATTTTTTTTGAAAATGTCGCAAAACCCAACTAAAAAAATCTGCAGAAAATCTGCTGAAGATTTTTCAAAGATTTCTGCAGATATTTTGAAGAAAGAAAAATATGCATTTTTTCTCCAATTTAATCTGCATAAAATTGCCAAAAATTTCTTATTATATTTTTCTTTAAATATTCTGCAGATTTTTCTTAGAAAGCAAAAAGTCTGCCTTTTTTCTTCAATTCAATTTGCAGTTATTTAGAAGATTTTCATCAGATCATTAAACCTGACCAATAATCAGTTGATTTTTTGAAGATTTAACTGAAACTTCATAATATCTGCATTTCTCTAAATACATATTTTGTACCATATTTTCTAATATTGCAGCTTTATTTTTCAAAGGATATAAAATGCAATTATTATTATTGTTTAATTTTACAGCAGACAGGAGTTTCATCAGTTCCTTTTTCAATTAGTGACATCGGCCATATACTTGTATAGAAAAGGAATACATCAGCAGAAAAAAATTTCCCAATCGAAAATTGTTTCAAAAACTAAATTTTTTAAATATGCCAATGAAAAAATGAAGTCTAAATTATTCTTTAAAATAAATATTGGAGGTTTTACCATTTTAAACTTTTTCCCCATAATTTAATTAATTTCCAATTAGTTTTCCAACTGTCTTTCGGACTAGCTATTTTCCTCCAAAAAGAAGGGAAAAGTGGAGCTTGTGCCCTTTGGACGGAGGGAAGGCTTATTAGAGAGAAAAAAGGTGAAAACGACTTTGAAACGCTTGTCCTGACCATGGTTGATTTTTACACCACTAAATGGCGCCACTAGAACTATGATGATGTTAAAACTCAAATAGATTATTTTACCCCCATCTTGTATAGTCTGGTGTGGTCATGTGGTAAGTGCTCCTGCCAGCCAATTCTATTCGATTTTGTCACAATCTGCATCGTACAAGTAAGTTGAATTACAAATTACATTAATTGAAATTAATAATTACATTAATTGAAATTAATAATTACATTAATTGAAATTAATAATTACATTAATTGAAATTAATAATCAAGCCTTGACTGCAGAAAATCTGAACGTATTTGGAACATAGTTTTCTTCGTATATTCTACATTTTTTTCTGCAGAAAATCTGAAGAAAACATGTTGAAGTACCTTCAGATTTACTGCAGATTATTTTAGTTGGGATAATACATTGAAAAATAAGAGAATCTTTAGCATTATTTTATCCTTTCTTTCTTTCTTTGAAGCATAATAATATTTATCTGTGAAAATGCTCAAAAAGTTTTGAAACTCGCGAGCAAAACAAATTCGCATCTCTTCCTTGTAATCCCTTTTTAAACAAACTAAATTAAACTGTTGAAAATCTTAAAAGCATAAATTTCAAATCTTAATTTAAAAAAAAAAACATGTATTTTTCATAGAGGATCCTATAGAAAAATGTGTGTTACTTTTCCAAGCATCTTCAGTTTTTTTCCCTTTGTTTATGTTTTTATTTCCTAATGTGACTTCTAATTCAATCTTCGCTGTCATATCCATTTCTCTCAAGAAAACCCTTGATCTTAATTTGATTTAAACATTGGCATGATGCACACAAACGAACAACAGTAAAATATTTTATTTGATAGAGTGATAGTGTTTAACATGGTACTCTGTTTATAACTAACATAGACTATGTTTATTAATAAATTTATTGAAAACGATAATGAAATGCATTTATTCATTTTGGGAATGATAACATATTACATTGCTTTCAGTATCTTCAATTTTCAGATATAATAATATCTTAAAACTTAAGATATTGAAAGCAAATTAATTAGTTGGCAAATTTATTTGAAAATATTTAAAAGAAAATAGGTTTATTGCTTGTTGTTAAACAAAATTAAATTAGATTACATCAATTTTTCTGGAAGACCGGTAAAAAAAATACGAAGTTACTATTTATCTTGTGAAGAATTCTCATAGACGAAAATATTTTTGAATAGGAAAAACTATAAGCTTTAAGGAAAAAAAATCACCTTGTTTCACTGAAAAATGTATTTTTGTGCACAAAAACATCAAATCATATGAATAATTACTATCCGCTATGATAAACGACTTTTTGATGCATTAGATACATTAATGCCGGGTTTTTTTATAATTAAAGTATCGATATTATTTGTTCAAATTAATGATTTTTTTTCTTTTCGCTCAAAAATAGTTGCAGCAAAAGGGAGACAAAATTAAAATAAAACTAGCATAACATCAAGACACAATGCTTAAAAATTTGCTTCAAATAGCATCTTTCATCCAAGCATGTTTACTCTAGCCCAGTGCTCGGTAAACTGAGTAGTCAATAGAGCCAAAGATCAGATTTTTTTTAGAGTTAAATTTCGTTCGAAGAACCATAATTTTAGGAGTTGGCTTAAACTAGCTACTAAATTTAAATAAAACTAGATAATATAATAATTTTATTTATTGTCCAAATATTAATTTTTACATTAAAATAAAAATATGACAAAACGGAGATTTATTGTGAACAATGACCTTGCATTTCCTTGAAAACTTTGCATAAGTGAGGTTTGTATGTTGATTTTAATTTCGAGAATGATTCGAAATTCTCGTCAATGAGACGATATTTCAATTTACTTTTGGTAAGGGTCATGCTGTAAAAAAATTGTTCGCATGAATATGTAGAGCCAAAGAGTGAACAAATAGCAAATGCTAATTTTTTTAACTGATCATATGAATCAGGAATACTATTTCAGGTGTTGAAAATTATCTTGTCTTCCTTTCCGATGTCATTCAAAGCCGACCACTTCTGTTGTGTTTATTGTGACGATCAAATTTATTTTTCTCCAATTTTTCCATATCAGCATTAAGGCTTTCGAATTTGAAGCTTCATAATTCTTTGTTTTTTTATCTCCAGTAATTGCATTTCAAAAGCGTCAATGCCAATATGAAATGGAGAAAAATTAATTCTGTTATTTTAGGACAGAGTTTTTTTAAAACATAGGCTAACGTTGTTATGCTATATCTGAATTCCCGAAACCACCGCGAAAAAGCTTCCCTCATATTCAAAACTGTTGTTTTGAAATAGAAAATGTCAATTACCGAGTTATTTTCTTTGCGATGTTTCACCAGGATAGAAAAATAAATTAATGTTTCGCTTTCAAAATCTTGATCAAAATGGGATAATTTGTTTTCGAATGAAATGACTTCTTTCAACATCGAATTCCTTTTCCCTGTAGTTTACGATTAAAATCATTTAGGTAAGACGTACCGTCTACAATGAAATAAAATATTTGCATCTACTTATCCTCCATAAGTTGAGGATAGGCAAAATCCTTCTCAAAGAGAAATGCTTTAACTCTCCAGCCGTTAGGCTTTCAGATTGCTAAGTTTAACGAAATTGTCACGTTAAAAGAGAAGGTTATTCTTCAAGTTATGAGGTTTTGGACAAAAGGATTTCAACCTCCTTTTGTGGTCATTTTCGCGCCGTAGACGGTCTATTATACCTGTTATCCTTCAGCAGTGACAGATGACTTCTAACCTCGATTCTTTGTGACAGAATCCTTTGTTAAAAGACCCTTCTTTGAGTATTCTCAGAAAAGTTGGTCAAACTGACCCTCCGCTGACCACAGACACTCCATCTCATTATGTCGCCGCGTGACACCTGGGGGGGGGAGAGAAAAACTTGTAGAAGGAAAATCTCGGGTCTGACACTTATATGGAACTTTTCTTTCCCGAGACAGTCTCGGGACTGCCGTTATGAGATGAAAAAAAGTTCACTCAGATATCTCGGGCCTGACGCTAGGAGGGTTAATTTCTACTAATAAGGAAGCGAAATGTTTCCTCTGGAAAGCCAACGTACCTTATTATGTAGCAGAAGATCTGCTTATTCACACTCCATTTTATCCCCCCAAATATTAAATTGGCAATGATAAAGAGCTTTAGCTAGTACTGTGTTGACACTCCTGACCACCAATTGCATTACATTACAAATTTCCTCTGGAAATGTCTGAAGATAATTAACGAACCGTTCGCCCAATTTAAAAACAAAGCACATCCCCGTGATTGACGAAAATTCACACATCTGGGTGTATAATTTTTGATGAATTAATTCATTGAAAAATTAGGTTCGAATAAAAAAAAATCGTCCGCACGTAGGTGAAATCGATTCGTAGCAGAGCCGCACTCGAGTGGTTGAAGAACCGCATGCGGCTCGCGAGCCGTGGTTTGCCGACCACTGCTCTAGCCTTTAAACTTAAGCATTATTCCAAATCACTCTTTTTCATGTCTTTAAAATTACAGTGCATACTTGTCGCAGATAATTCATATATTACAATATATTTATTTTATACAAATTATCTTCCATTGATTGAAGTAAAATACCTTTCGCAAATACGCAATAATAAACCCAAATGGTATAGCGGAAGTTTTCGAGGAACACATAATTTAACAACTAAGTATTTAATTATCGAACGCTTCCAATGTAGTCTGCCATTTGTTGCTAGTGCAGAGTATATTTAGAAGGATGAAAATGAATTATGCAATAATTAATTCATTATAACATCTTATCCTCTTTGCTTCTTAACCGATTATTAACTTTCACACTTAAAGCTTTAAACATTCAGTTGTTTCACATAGAATCCAATTAAAATAGAAAATATGGATACAAAACTGGATAGAATAAATATCTAGAAATGATTTAGAGAGATTGTAGCTGTTCCTTTAATTATAAGAAATAACCGAGTCCACAGAAGAGTTTTAAAATAGAGATGTGAACAATATTTGAGAATTAAACATTAACAATATTTATGCATTTATCCTCACTTATAATTCGTACAGAATATGGAACTCATTGCTATACCCATAAGTCATAATTTTACACTACCAATCTATAAATTATCTCTTGCATTTCATACAAAGGCTGCATGACAATTTAAATGCAGACACTTTTTATGGAATTTACCCTACCGGGATCTCTAGGAGAAACTGGTGTTCTGTAACTAGTATGTCTAACATTTTCTGTTTATTCGTGATAAATTACAGATGTGAACGATTTGTATACATCACAGACAGAAATGGATCAGGTATATTGGACTACAGCTACAAACTTGTTCTAAACCAAAAAATAAACAGTTAAGAATCTTAAAGGGATCTAAACCATTGATTTAAACATTCACTTGTTTGAATTCAAACTTGTTTCAATTTAACTCAATTCAAAAGGAATCTAAATCAATCTTAAAGGGATCTAAAGAATCTAAACCATTCATTAAAAACTAATGAATGTTCAAATATTTTTGGTGATTTTACTATTTTTTCTGTGCGAAAAAGCAATTTTAAATCTCTGAAATTTTTGAACCCATATGCTTCGAAAAGTTATTTCACTCAATTATTATAGATTATGCTGTTATTGCTTTAGTATTAATTGCATAATATTTCCAAGATTTTCAAACTAATCATGTAATTTCACAAGCAATGAGTTCCAAAGGATCATGCACGAATAATGTTGGTTCCACACACCATTAGCAGCATTTTTTTCATATTCAGTTGTTTTCCGAAACACAACTTTATGCGCAAGGTGACACAGAAACAAATGAAGCTATGAACTTTGTTGAGCCTGTCTTTCTTAATGGCCAGATTGCAAGAGTGCATATTAGGGAAAATGTCAATTCGTTTATATGACATATTCAAAATTCTCTCCATCCGTCAAACTGAAGGCTTCTCAACGTCGACGCGTTGCTTTGCGAAGCCTTTGAATTTCAACACTAGCACATCCTATTTCAACTATCCTGGCGATGAGCTATGGATCCGATGTTGGATAGTCCCATACATGTTTTTAAATGTATACTTTTAAATTTACACTTATCTGCTATATACCTAGCCAACTTCTTAAAGAAACAGACATTCAGATTCCAGGTGCAGGTATAGAACGGCGTTCTGTCTCGTATAACAGGGATTTCAAGCTTCTCCACAGAAAGAAATAATAAGAATTGAGTTGTCTGCACATGTGTACCTTGGCTCGTCCATTGCAATACACGAAATGTTTCTCCCATCTTCTAACTCCATTTCAATGTTACGAAACATAGGAGGGTGGTTCAAAAAGTAAGGTAACACGTCCTCTGAGATAAAATGCTAATACACGAAATAAAAGAGTCAGAAAAAGGTAGAAGGGTACATATTATCTTTCAACATAGTCACAATCGTTGTTGAAATAATTTGGCCATCGATAAACTAATCTATCGAAACCGGCATAGAAGAAATCGGGGTCCAGGTAGCGGAGCCACTTAACGACGGCTTCCTGAAACTCGGCATCGCTTCTGAAATGGCAATCTTCCGGATGCATATTGAACGGTTCGAAGAGATGAAAATCACTTGGTGCAAGATCCGGGCTGTACGGACTTATGCTCGTCTCGTACATGTGTTCTGCTTCATTCAAATTCCTTGCACCAAAACCACAACTGTTTCCGTGACGTTACACAGCTCCGTAAACTTCCGCTAGTTGCCGCTGAATTTCATCTGGGGATGTTTTCTTTAAACGCTTCGCACTTCATCGCCTACCATGTATCCATTAACTCCATCCTCTTAGAACAGAGAGTTCGGTGAGCTATGGCACAACTAGCTACATCTACCGGTGGCATTTGAATGCTATGATCGTCTATTCTATTTAGACATGGAATTTAATTGGCACGGGGAATTTGTGCACCCGTTAGAGCTCTTGTTACCTTACATTTTGAACCACCTACGTACCTCCCCGATGCCAATTTCTACTTGGAATTAAACCGTCTTCAAGGTTGCCTGCGAACAGTACCCTCAAACCGCCACTAATCTCTTTTCAAGGCGTAAATTACTAGGTAATAAATGTACGTCGTGACCTGACATATCAATATACAAAGTTTGTATAACACATATCAGGACACCATATATTTGAAATTAAAAGCATTAATGTAGAATATTTGTCCGAAAAATTTCATTATATTTATGATCTGTAATCCCCTATTTACGTATTCATTATTTATGGGAAAATGCTTTTACATTGATTCTAGGGCAATTCTATCTCAAACCCTCAAGTATCCTTTTAATTTTCATGAACAATCTATCTTGCTTGATACAGCTCATCGTAATTTTGCTTTATTCAATGCATAATATTTTCACATTACTATGCATCCGTACCGAATGAGTATATAGAAACAGATTTGGAATATTGTTTGGTTTGGAATCATTGCATTTGTGCCGAAAGATTCTGAATATATTTGTATTATACTTTACTAATTAAAACGGATAAGTTTGAGTACTGATTATCATGTGTATTAAAAGATTTAAAACCTTACAAATACAAAATGCTCTGATTACTAGATTACATGTTATAAGATCTTAAATAAGATGGGTCTGATTGTAAATAATGCATATTTACTCAGTTTATTCTTAACTTTTAATTAAAACTACTTTTCATAAAGTCATGCACAAAATTAATTCATTCAGAATTTGAGTCTTTTTTGCCGGATATATAGAATAAATTTACTTAATTGAACAATTTAAAGAAAACTTGCAATTATTCCATTTTTTTTAAATATGTGACGAAACGTGGTATTTAATTTAATCAAATATTTAAATATACGAGTGATATTTATGAATGTCTAAACAATAGTGCATAAATAAAGTCCACGTGCGCAGGAAGAGAATAATATATACGAATTATTCACTGTCTGCGCATGTAGACTAGAAGCAATAAAATTAAATTATAATAAGTTGGAGCATCCTCTTAGATAGAATGCATGTGTTTATGTACTTCCTGTTACGGTTTTAGAATGAAATATATTGTGATTAGCTCCGAAGCAGCTGACGAAGGCTGTTTGGCATTCTCAAAGCGATTTACATATTTAATTATTGCTGATGAAGCTCGCAGATTATACAGCTTTTGTGCTAAATTTAATATATCTTCATAACATGAAGTTCTGTAAACAAATATACGATATCTATTTGTTAAAAATGATTTACAAATAGTTTTATGCATTATGTATAAATAAATGCGACCATGAATATAAAACTCATGTCAGGTATTACATTTGTTAAATTGAAGCACGATACAGAAAAGTCAATTACCCAATGGACCGTCTTTATTCACAGAAAAAGTTGAACGTAGGGTTTTTATTATATCGAAAGATAATATATTTTTGTTGTAACCGTTAGAATAAAGTGAAAGTTCAGATTGATTCTATCATTATTTCTTGAAAAAGAATTACATGACAGTAAGTCTTTAGAGTTTATTAAATTTGTGATATTTATAAGTGAGAATTATCATATAGATCAATAACTATAAAAGTTTTTAACATTACATCTCTCCAATAGGGCATATTTAAAAATTCTGATTTCCCTTGAAAACCGGAAAAATATCTTTAAAATTTTCTAAATAAAATATTCACTTTTGTGATGAACAGAATACCGATTCTGTCCCAAATGAAGCAGTGAAATTTTCAGCTGATAAAATGGTGAAAAATTTATTGATGAAAGTCCTGCGTTTATCATGATTAAATTATGAATGTTTGAATTCCGAAATATAGCGGAGGGAATAGATAAGAACATGGAAAAGAACTTCTTAGAAAATATGTATTTTAATTTGCTTATACTAGGAATGCAGAATAGAATTCAACTGCATTGCTAAGCAATTATAATTCTGCAAAGATATTTTTTTTAAAAAAATAGGTAATATGATCTTAAGAAATTTTACCAGGTCACCTTGTTAAAAATTTGTCCTTCAGATGATTGAATTAAGATCATTAAATATCGTTTTATTCAGCTACTTCCAGTGCTGAAAAATAGCAGCGCTCGTAAACATTACCATTTTACAGTTTCTCTCTTTCATACTTTTCAACGCTGACAGAAAAAAGAATGCAATCAAATTCTTGAGACCTTTAACTGCATTTAAACTTACGCTATTCATCAAAAACTAGTTTTTCTAATAGTTGGGAAAATTGCTTTCATTCCGAATATACCAATTTCTGTCTCGGTTCTCATTTTCCACTGGGTCTTAAGCCCCCTAAGAGCACTTTAGCGGAATTGAATTTCGGCTTGTCTGCTCTCCTTTTCGGAATTAGGATTCTTCGCATTTCCTTCCAAATAAGTCAGGTTCCCATTTTAAACGATCTCCAATACCCCATCTACCTATACGGATGTCCCGAGCCTCAGATTCGCTAATGAGCCTCGTTTGCATTCAAAATATGATTAGATACAAGGATGTCGTAAAGTGGATTTATGAGCATTGCCTCTTACAACGCTGATGATGTAAAGTGCAGAGCTTGAAATGAAAGTAGATGGATGTTCCCTTCAGTGCTTCAAGGAAGGAAGAGATGGATTAAAATAATCATCCATCAGCGACTTAATTAAGAATTTCTTCAGAAAGTGCGAATTGAATTGGAAATCATTTAACGTTTACAGCCGTAATGCTGCATTAAAACATGTGCACAAAAATCATTACATTCCCAAAAGCACATTTAGCGCTCAACACCCAAGTGATGACCGTTTTTAACACAGCTGCATTCAAAAGGTGCTTTGTTCGCTCAAACCCT
>BGPR01000204.1:644003-660143 GCA_013235015.1 Araneus ventricosus
AGAAGATGGATACAAGAATTAACCTTGTATCCAATTATCAGACTCGAGGATTACTTATGTCATATGAGCTAGAGACCGGGACTCTATATATTGCAAGATGGCGTACTTTAATTAATTGTTATCGACGGGAACTCTCCCAAACGGCATTCAGTGTCCCATAACGATAACAATTTTCCTTACGATCGATTTCGAATATTTACGATTGCTGTAGCCCCTTTGTTATCGAACGTTCACAGAAATGGAGTAGCTCTGGTGAAGGTTCTTGTAAATAAATTCGGTTCAACTGCTTGAAATGGTTAGTACATGTATTCGTTTGACATGCATCATTTTGGGCAGTTGTTTAGGATTTAATAAGCTACCTACGGATTCATGTTCAAGTTTTCATTAAATCTGTAATTAATTATAAACGGATAGGCATATATTAGATTTGTTTATATAGTCATAAATTCCTCAGAAGAGGAAACTCATCGTGTTTAATTCATTTTAGAAATGAAATGCCCATCCTGAAATTCTAGCCAAATCGATATTATTTTCTATTTATCGACGTATGACTTTTATGTAACCATTTCTGTACTGGAGTTCCAGACCATCTTTTGTCTCAAAACATTAGGCATCAATTTATATTTCTGAGATACTTAATTTCGATTTTTACCAGGTAATTTAGTCGTATAACAATTAAAATTTAATACTTATATATTTCTTCTTAGACAAAAACATATTTAGGACACACCATGTTTTCGCTCATGACTGAAGCCCTTTTTTTAGTGTTTGGAGATTTGTTGAAATTAATGAATGTCAAAATCTTAAATTTCATTTCAATGCGTCTTATAGAATAAATTAATGTTTCTTAGTATATTTTCACATGTTAAAAATAATTTATAATAAGTACTCTTTCTTAAATTACTTCCGAAAGTTTAAAAAATTTTGCCATATCAACCAAATGTGCAATTTGAAGAAAATCTGCATCACGTAGCGCTTAATGTTGAGAAGATTCTAATTTTTAGTAAGAAATGGAATTTTCGAAGAATTCATTCTTTAAAAAATGCATGCATATGCAGAAAAGCGTTTCTAAATGGATTACAAACGTTACAAATATCTACATGATGGAAACCATTCGGAATAACTACGATTATGAGGCACGTGCGGACTCACGGTACACCTTGATTGTGTAGCATCATAATAAAATTATTCATTAGAGGAAATATCATTCAAATCAGAATGTAATAACATGTTTGGAGGAGATTATGACAAACAAAAATTTTTAGGTGAAGAACTGAAAGATAATGAAAAAAACCTCAAAAAATTCTAATTACCTCATTTAATGCTTTTTTGTGTAAAAATTTGCCTTAATAACGGTTGTATAATTCATTTTATTGAGTACACCAAGTTGTTTTTCAGTTCTTAATCTGATTTAGTGAAACCAAGTAGGAATTATTACTTCTCTCAGTTTGGTTTTATCGCTATGATTATTTTGACCATCACATTAGCAGTGAAACAATTATTTTCAATAGAAATTTTATATTTTGCTATTAGTATAGTGGATCCATGCTCAAATGACGTATGCCAAATGCGCACAACAATTTAAATCTGAGATCAAGTGCTCATCGTGCTGAGGAAAAAGGAATTTACGGCACAATGCATCGCAAGACAACGTAGAGGGTGTCATAGATGGATCTTTATAATTATGAAATTAATAACAAAATTACAAAAAGGTGAAATGAAATGAAGTTTACAGTAAAAGAATGAAGAAATATAACATTTTTTACTTTACATTCAATGTAGCTTTACATGAGCTCCTTTCCCAAGTAGCAAACTATATTTTACAACATTGTAAAATTTGAAAAAAATATCGTAAAATATTGTTTAAAAACGTTTAAACAGTGTAAAATTTAAGACTTTTGTTATGCCATTCAATATTATGTCTATTTGAATTCAACGTAGTTTCAGCTCTTGTACAATTTATTTTGCAAAAAATATAAATATTCTCAATATTAAGCTAACTACCTATAAGAGTATAGAAAAAAATTTAATTTTTGACTTCAATACCATATTGCTTGATCGCTTATCTATATCTCGAGTCTCGAACCTTTGCAGTTGTGTTTGCCATGCGACTGCGGTCTCACGCGAATTCTCTCATAATTTAAATTACTCACTTGTAAATCATACTCAAAGAACATATTTAAAATTTTAAGAAATTGTTTAGAAAATAAATCCAAATAAACATTTACGGCTATGTGGAATATTTCAAAATTATTATTCTCGACACGCTACAAAAAATATTGAATTTTAAATGCGAACATTTCTACACTCACAACTGAAATAACTGTAAGGTCTAATATCATTCAATTTAGAGGGGAACGCGATTTGAAAAGACGTATATCACTGCATTTCGGAAGGATTAAATGTTATAAAAAAACCTTCTGTCAATTCCATGTTAAGGGGAATAAAAGTCATCGACACTCTATTTCCAAGTTAATACAGAACAACAAAAAAGTAATTACCTTTCCGAAGAGGAATTTAATTTTGCTTTCGCTTCCCCATACAACATGTTTCATTGTTTGTTCTAAACAATAACTTCAACCTAATTAGTTCCGTTAAATAACACATATTAAAAATTCCTTGAACATCTCTTTATAAAAGTTGCGACATTCACTCCACCGAGAAGCTCTTTTAGTTGCATAATGGGTCCCTAAAAAGCGAATCCTAAGTGTCCCTGCCCATTCCAATGGCTTCATTAGAGTGCTTTCAAAACCAATAGCTCGCAGTAATAAATAAGCTCCGCGCTATGTCATTCGCAATCACGGTGCAGTCCCAAGTCTCATTACAGTCAAGTAAACACACTTTACGCTCAAAAGCGGAATTGCGCCGCCCGTCTCAGAAGCAACTTAATTTTATTTGCTTTCTGAAAATTGAGAACTCAAGCTAATGGACCGACTGAAGGTGATTCACACTTTCGAAAGGCAAAGGAAAGCGGCCCCTTTGAAGTGCTTTCATCTCAGCAACATACGTGCCCTGCATTGCTACGCCCCCGAACTGGAGGAAAATGGCACAAGTTCCGAGATTCAAGGTCCACCAGGAAAGAAAAGAAATCTTAAATGTCCTCCCCCGATTTCGCAAATTTCCAATTTGCAACCACTTTCCGATACTCAAACTGTTATTAGATTCTTTACAACGCCAAATGAGTGTAAGTAGTAATTCTTTAATAGTTTGGTTTCATTTTATAAATGTATGTTGATATTTTAGGTGTAAAAATTTATGAACTGAATAAATATAAAATAAATGAACATTAAAAATTTAGGTATAACGATGTGTTTCGTATGAGTTTTGCTATAGGCATATTAACACAAGATTCACCATAATTACCAAAGGGAGAAACTCCACAAGCAGCAGACTTCCAAGTTTGTTTTTATTATAAGTTTGTACTTATTATTATTTTTGGAGTGGCTTTTAATAAAGCGAAAAAGAATATGGAGGCCTTTCTAGGAGGGTGCCATTTTTCTTTTCTCGTCACCGAATCAGATCGGCAATAATTTTAGGCCGTCTTTTGATGGCAATTTTCATTTCTTTTTTGATTACAGATTGAAAAGAAATTTGGAATGAATAGGGGATAATAGCCTTTGTCGCTGAAAATCCCCCCAAAACCCCAATCAAATCAAATCAAATTCAATAAATCTTCAGGCATACCCATCGAACCGACAGGGGGCTACGAGTACGAGAGTATGTGTGGTGATAAATTGTCAAATTCAGTTGCAATATATTTTATAAGGAATCGTTTTAAGTGAGAAATGTTTATTTCACAAATACTTCTATATAGATGTTGTATTTCGTATCAAGCTACAATTTCATTCAGCTGTTAAGATAGAAATGAAACAGAGCAAACTCATACCCACAGGTTACTCGTGGAATGCTCCTGTCCTGTTTAAATTTAGAATTTATTGCAGATAAACTAAATTCAATCTTTTTATTGATGTAAAATTCTTAAACTGCATAAAGGTTTATTTTTCGTTTCGCTTCTGTATCTCAATCTTCTCGCCATCATATGAAATTTTATGAACAAATATAATTTTATTTTCTTCCCTATGTCCAAGCCCTCTTCTGGTCTGTGCAATAATTTAAATTCTAGCACTAAAAATGACTATAGAATTGCTCTGGTTTTTTTTTTTAAAAAAAAACTATGTTTAATAATGACGACTCTTCACATTATTTAAAATCTGACAAATTTTACTTTTTCTCTCGTCTTAATTTATTTTCGGGCACTTATTCTTGTACAAAATTATCTTTGAAATCTATTTAATAACTTTTTTTCCTATGCAGTTTTCATCTTATTTTTAATATTCTAGACACCAACAATAAACGCAGTGTTATGTGATCTAAAGCTATGAATATGGTGTAGAGAATACTTTTTTCTGTGAAATACTTTTTCGCATTATTTCTGTCACGTTTTTATTACTCTGTAGTCTTTGAAATAATCAGTTTCTTAATTACATTTGAATTAGCAATGGATAGGAACATGTCATGAAAGAAGCATGTCAGAAGTATTACTGGAATATAATAAAGGCTCAACATGGTAAAAGCTAACATGTGAACTATACTAGAATATTCTGCTCGTAAAAGATTCTGGAAACATTGTAGCAAAATTTAAGCTTATAGAAAAGTCAATTATTTGAATTAATGACTTGAAATCTTTCTTTAATTTGTTGTTAAGGCACTTAAGCTTTTAGGTTGACACACCCGGATCTGAAAGATAAATCAGTATAAAAATTGTTTGACATATCATAAGTTATATTTTAAATCTCTTACACTGGTGCCTCATCATTTCTCAACATTTGTTTTCGGTTTGCCTTATTTGACATGTAAGAAACGTGAATGAGATTTATGACTGTATATGGAGAGAGAGGAAAGAAATGAAGTTATGCATTAAGGTTTTACTGCAGTTCATTCCCTTAAGGATACATTTTACTTGTAAAAATTTATATCATGTTTTAATAATAAATAATAATGGCATATAACAGTATACGATTGAAGTAATATACTAAGTGGAGTTTCACTTTATGAAATATTTTTCCCTCTATTTTTTTCTTCAAAAAATGACAAATATGCAAGATTTTAGAAATGCATAAATAAGAGTGAAATTTAAAGAGCATTCCTGTCAGGTTGATTTTCAAATTTTTTAATAAATATAGAAACGAGCAAACATCTTGGAAATTATTTAGATGAAAACTTTATTAACAAATAAAGATAACAGCAATTTATTCACCAATAAAGATAACAGCAATTTATTCAGCCAGAAATACTTTGTGAGTAAACTTATGAATAATATTTATCTGATAATAGCGGGTAGGACAAAAAAAATGTTCTTTCTCTTTACACTGAAAAAAATAGCTAATTTTCAAAAACACAAGGGAATATTTACTACTCCACAATTTCATAAAACTTTTGCTTATACATTGTATATATCAATATATTACTGTCAATGTGGATAATCGGTTATTATACAAAATTACAGATTATGCATAATTAATTGTCAGTAATTACATAATTACCGAAATCTGTTTGGACTACAAAATACTTGACAAATAAAGTCTTTGCTAAAATGATTTGTTTGATTTTTTTCGTCTTTATTAATGATGAGGCAATAATTTAAAGAAAAGAGAGACTTTTCCTATTGATTTACACACCATTTTCGTTTCTTAATATTATATATACCTTCAATTTTTAAGCAATGCGTATGTGAAATGATACTGGGCGACACGCTACGTGGACATTTATCACTACTGACCCTTCTCACTGCAATGACGCAGAATGAATAGCACTATTCCATAACGAAAAACCGGAGGAAGTATCATAACTATTGAACAGCACACACATTACTTCCCATTTCCCTTCTTGCTAAGCAATGTACCGTAATCACTTAGCGGTGCTCTCTCTTCGACTTAAAAAAAGTATCACCGCTTTTACTTCACGAAAAGCTTGGCCATGCGGGTATCTCCCAGACATTCTACATGTGCATGATCCGTGAAGAAGAGGCATAGTGATAAGAATAATTGCTCATTCCACAGCGCACACGCGCCAAGTCGAGGAGAAGAGAAAAGGAAAAACTGCGGCTTCACGTTAGAAGGACGAAAAAGAGAAAACCTTTTCCTTGATGGACTTCTTTTAGCAAAAAAAGGGGCTATTTGAAAGCAATCACTGTCGCTTTCCCTTTTCCAGGATTATTCGCGATGGCTCTTTCTCTTCTCCGCCGTTTTCTAAAGGAAAGAATCTTTCTCCTTTAGAATTGCAAAGGACGTGAGAGGGAATAAAGACCGGACTGGTCAGTCTGGGATTTGGGAGTTGATGCCCGAAATGGCTTCCTGGATGTCGTCTTTATAATCGAAAGCTAACTCGAGTTCTTATTTGGTCTTCCTGAGTGGCTTGTTGTATCTTTGGTTTAAATATACAAAGGATTGGACTTTCTTCCTGCCATTATGTTTACAATATCTGACATTTCCGAAAGACAGAGATAACTATAAATATAAGGCACACTAAGGGAATTGAATGGCGGGGAAATAAACAGACAATCCTTCATTAGCTGAATTTTTTGGCCGAAATTGCTGAGATTTTTCTGAATTTGTTCTACATCATTTGCGTTTATATATTTTGATTTGTTGGAATGACAGCAAATATTGGAGTACTATTACAGACATATCTTCTAATTTTGATAAAAACTCAACGAAGGCGATAGCATATGAGGCAGAATTACACATTTACCTCTAGGTAACATGACAGAGGGAAATTCAGAAACTTCCTACTACGGGATTTTGAAGCAATAACGGAAATGTGTAGTTTTTTGAAGTAATTAGAAAAAATGACAACTCGAAAATTTTCTATTCTTGTTTTTCGACACTTTTACTTTACATGGCTTGTTTCATAATTTCAACTAAGGTATTTTGTTAAAAAAGTTTTACTCTCTAATTGTGCTGGAGTTTTGAAATTATGTATATTAAAGTCTTCTTGATATCGGAACATTAGTTTAATATTTTCAGAAATTAATTATCATTTACTAAATTAATATAATAGAATTTTGATTCAATACTCGTGGCGCCATCTAGTAAAACTTTTGATAGATAATAGTTTTCAAAATTATATAATGATTATAATGCTGAATTAAAAAATGAAAACTAAAGTATAGAAGGTCATTAAAACTAAAAAATCTATTTTTTTACGATAATCAAGTTGTGTTTAAAAATATTTTAATATTTATTTTTCACCTTCAATCAAACGATTCATCACACTTCAGGGGAGGGGACATCAGAGATATCAGATAAATGTTTAGAGATTAGACAGATCAGTTAAACAGGGGGGAGGGGTGAAATCCTAATCATTTCCTGTCAAGCAGTTTTAGCAGCCCATAATCAAAGGTAAAAATTATGCTGGCATAGCATTTGTACCAGAAGAAGGATAAGTTATTATCAATGCGCCAAAACTATCCAAGAATAATTGTACATATTTACCTTGTTAGGAACCGATCATCATTCCACAGATTTAGGACTCAAGATTGGAGATTCTCACAATTGAGTCAACTGCATTCCTTGCACAGAAAACTCTTTGAATGCAATAAATTTGGGATCATAGAAAATTAAAAAAAAAATTCTGAAATGTTTTGAGAAACCTTCATATCTCAAAAGGTTCCTATCGAGTTGTTTCATTACTGCATATTTTCTGCTTACGTTTAAACTTCAATAACTTGTAACTAAACTAGACATGGCAAAAGAAGGATGGCTAGAATAAATATCTATCTTGTGATAACGAAACAGATTGAAGCATCAGGTTACATTGTTGCACAGAATGTGTTGAAACAGTAACCTTAGAAAACTATGTCAAATGGTCTGTCAAAAAATATTGAAAAATGCAAGATTAGTACAATATGCTGCGAGAATACTGTAGGAAATCCTTTAGAAACGTAGCTTGCAACATTTTTATGTTGGAAGGCGACTAACGATCTAGATAGTATTATTAAGATATTTTTTTTATTTTAGAAGTTTAATTTATCTCAGTGAACTTAATTGGATATCTTATTCTGCTTTATAATTGCAAAAAAGAAGGAATGCGAGTTATTGCATAGAACCAATTGAAATCCAGAATACTGTAGAAAGGGTATAAACTATTAGATCTATTTCATAGAGAACTTAACTGGATATCTTATTCTGCTTCATAATTGCAAAAGAAGAAGGAATGCGAGTTATTGCATAGAACCAATAGAAATCCAGTATACTGTAGAAAGGGTATAAAACATCAGATATATTTTATAAAAAATGCATTTTAATCTAATCTAATTTAAAAGAACGATTATAGATATAGTTAAAATAAAGGCTTCAGAATTTTTGGTAAAATATATTGAAAGAAGCAGTGAGGAAGTATCTAATAAACACATTTGAATGCAAATCATCGATTTATTATTATATGGCATTTAACTATTATCTATGCCACTAAGTTAACAGATGATTTCTTAAAATAGCAGTAACCATTTAGGATTGCAAAACCAACAAAAAAAACACACTCATTTAAAATATCTCAGAATTAGATTATTTCTGAATCGCAATAAGGTAATTTCATTTGAATAAAAGAGCCTATTTGCATTTATTTCACATTGTTCTAAAATGTATGTTAAAAAGAACCAAGTATTCTAGATATAACGTTCAAAATTTTATAGATATGTAAAATCATCAGCATCTTTCATAAAATAGATTAAAATATTATTTTACACATTATATAAGTATTTAGAGTATTGAGCAATATTTTTCACAACATATGGATATATGTCTGAAGCGCATTTCAAAAATTCAAAAATTCTTAAATAGGAAGTCTTTTGCAGCAAATTGAAAAATATAATAAAAAGTATGCCTTAAATCATTACTTTTTCCATGGAAACCATTGTCAAACATAGTAATAAGACATAATAATATTGCAAATAATATTTTCTCTTAAACACTGAAGGTTATATTTACTGAAAGATCTAAACTAATTGAATTCTATTTTCCATTTGTCCTTTTTTCTTAATTTAACATCCAAATCAATATTTTACATCTCACATACAATTAAAATCCAAGAATACCTTCTGAAAAGACAATAATTTGATCAATATTGAGCAGAAGGTTCAGCTTCATTAAAATTTCCAAATATAATATACGACAGAAACAGAAACTCGCCATCAAACCTTATCTGTTAATAAAGTCAGTAAATGCTTTCAAGTTTCCCGTAACAAAAAATGAATGAAAAGAAAAGTCAAAAAGAGCATCATTATGATTTGAATTCGGACGGATTCGATAATGAATAATGCAGCTCTTTGTGAGCCAACCCGTACCTGAGAAAAAGTTTGGCGAAGACCTAATGGAAACTTTTTCTGTATCTTCTCTTTTCTCCCGTTTTGTTCAGTTATGTCTAATGCGACTGTACAGCAGTAGACTTGCCCATTCCTCCTTAATGGCCCCTGAACTAATGGACTTTTGACGGAGTTTGTACCATTAATTCCTCCCTCCCCTCTTGTCGTGTGCTTTCTTACATTGTTTCAGACAACAATTCCCCCAAAATTTAATTTTTGCGCCGGCTTGCTCTTTTGTTTTTCAATCTCCAGAGGAACTTAGGCTCTTTATATTTCCCCTAGGACCAATGTTCGGGCAAATTTCAATATAAATAACTTGGATTAGAGGCAAGGATTGTTGCCGGGCGATGATTAAACACGGCAAGAGAATTATGTTCGTCTTTCTTTCCCGAAAGAGGAAGGTCCAGGTGTTATTATTTTCCTCTATTTCTGGACGTTAATTTTCCCAGTTTCTCATTCGGTGTTGGGAAAATAAAAAAGTGAGGCCTTCCTTCTTCCCGAAGAATTACCGGAAGGGATAATTGATTTTGCTACACACCGGTTTCGTGGGTTATTTGCTAATAAATTCCATCCGAGTAAAGCCGCATAAGCATAGTATATCTCGTATAACTGATTATTGTCTGACGCAAAGCAATTACATAGTTGTAAATTTATGTAACTAAATCATTTAAGGCACAGCAGGTTTATCAACCTCGGGCTTTAGTAACAGATAAATTACTTCCAGGCAAAGAATCTTAGTGGTAGATGATGGATATTATTTAATTATATTAAGTAATGCCCATTATCTTTATCTTAATTTTACAGAATGGCGTATTTCTTAAGTGAGCTTCCGTAAAATATGTATTGGACATCTGTTGAAGATAGGAGGATAGAAATAGAAATTAAAAATTTAAATTTGAAGATAAAATATAAATCCATTGGCATATAAATATAAATGAGAGTCATTATATTTAAATGCATTTTTAGTTTCTTATATTTTTATTTAAAGTTTTTAGCAATAAACTAATCATCAAATAATTCTATTTTTGTAAAAATAAATTGCTTCCTTTAAATATATTTTATTCGCTTAAATTCGGAAGCAGGAAATATTAAAAGATTTTTCTGCATCAAATGCTTCCAAATCTCAACAGCAATTTAAGTGATAAAATTCAAAAACATATTTTTGATAACTTTGAAAATGTGTATGAAATTTTTCTTGATTTTTGGCAATTGTTTTGATATAAAGATATTATAATAATTGTATTTATTCGAACTTCATCAAAGTTTTAGTATCTTTAGGAGTAACCTTTCTCTAAATTACATTGTTGATTTTCCTTCAAATTAAAATGATTTTTAAATTATTGCTATACACTTTTGAATGCCTATTAGAAAAGAAAAGAATTTGTAACCTTTTTGCTATAATTTTGGCAAAACACGGTAGTAAACAATGTTTTAGTAATAAAGCTAAATCAAAGAAACTCGAAACGAAGAATGCTTAAAATATAGTCCGTTAGATATATCGATTAATTTATTTCTATATTTATTGCATAAAATTTATGCAATGCAATTATTGGTGATATGCTAACCACATCCAATCCAATTATGAAACCTGAGCTTCAAGTGGATGTATTCTTTTAAAAAAACATAATAATTCAACAACTTAATACAAATTCTTTCCAGATAAACCTAAAAATTCAATAACCTAAAACATGAAAGTCTGACATAGTGATCAATAAACGAATAAAAAATAATTTCAGAAAAATAGAAAATAATGCACATTATACGTAAAGGAACGCCTGATACAGAGTAATATGCTTTTAAGTAAATTTAAGAAATAATTTAAAACGATCGATTCCAGTTAGCACCGGAATGAAACAATATCGCCCTAATGCCTTTTGGATTTAAAAATAGTAAACAGAAATGAGTGCATCTCAATCTTAGTGGAGTCACTTGCATCTTAAAAAATGCATTACGCTAAAATCACGCTCTTATCTCTAATCGTTATCCAATACTATCATTTTCCATTACCGCAAAAATGATAAAATTTTACCAGTGCATCGGTGTACGATTAAAAACCGCGCTTATAGCACGCCGTCATTCAAAACATTTAGATTTTTTTATTTCTTATTCTTCCACATGAATTTCTTGGAGTAACGCAGGCAAAAGCACTTAGTTAAAACGTCCCAAGGTAATGTATGCGCATATTGATTCCCTTAGAGAAATGATTCGGCGGTCCACACGAACTTTCCCAAGTCATACCAACTACAAGATTTCGAAAACAGACCTTCAAAATCAGCCGCCATTTTTAGTCACATGTGTTTCCGTTTGTATATTTATAGCGAGGCATTGATTCTTAATATCGCTAAGCTATTTAGCATTGAAAGACACAAACAGATAACTGTGACTACTCTCTTACATTTTCAAACAGAAGCTCGATTATGACCACGATGGTGCCATTTTAAAATATTTGCATAGGGACTTGAAACTATTTCCATGCTTGTGTGTGTGAACGTATTTGTTTTTGTATGTGTGTGGGAACGTATTTGTTTTTGTATGTGTGTGTGTGAGCGTATTTGTTTTTGTGTGTGTGTGTGTGTGAGTGTGTGTGTGTGTGTGTGAGCGTGTGTGTGTGTGTTTGTCTGAGCGTGCGAGTTCGACGACAAATCTTTTAGATACACTTTGATAACACACAAAAAAGTCTAAAAGGAAAGTTCATATAGCAAATCTTCCGATATCAAAGTAAGTTCAACATAAAAGCTATCGGGTATTTTCGACTCCAAGATAAAATCTCCACTTACATGTGTCTTAATACAGAGTGCACACTAAGATCCTTTACCACCCTTTTAACTACGGAATGGCTGCAGCTATCTTCATGAGAGTGTTGTCTAGGAATGGTAAAGTGACTATACGCTACTGGATGAAACCACTTACAGCGCCACCCGGTGGAAAACGGTGGAGTTAGGGTTATTGTCTCTAAAATTGTACGGGATAGAGGAACGAAGTGAATTACAAAGTTGTAGATCATTATCGATTTAGTTCAAAAAGAGACCATATGGTCATGAATGATAAAACAAGAATGCTTAAAATGCCCATTTGTTTGCTTTTAGCTCCGGACGGTACGTTTCCAACATGACGGTGCACATGCGCACAAAACATCATCAGTGGAGTAGTACCTGGTGGAGGAATTCTGGGAACAAATAATCGGGTATGGTTGTTTCGAAGAGTGGCCTCCACGTTCACCTGATCCGACTCCAATGGACTTTTTTCTGTGGGGATACCTCAAACAGCAGGTGTATGCGACCCCTCCGCAAACATTGCAGGACCTTCAACGACGCATTACTGATGCTTGTGCCAACGTGACGCCCGTTATGCTACACTGTGCAACACGAATTTCAAGCAAGGGTACGGATGTGCATTGTAACTGACGAAGAAAAGTTTGAACATCGAAAATAAAGGTTTCTTGTGATAACTAGTTTTTTTTTCTTTTTAATAATGCTTTGTCACGTGTCAGTGTAGGAAATCGAGAGCAAACAAATACGTGTTTTAAGCGTTCTGTTTTAAGCATTTACGTCCTCAAGGTGTCTTTTTGAAATACATCGATAATGCTCTACAACTTTGTAATTCACTTTCTTCCTCTATCTCGTACCGTTTTAGTGATAATAACGATAACTCCACCGTGTTCCACCAGGTGGAGCTGCAAGCGGTTTCATCCAGTAGCGCATAGTCACTTTACCATACCTAGACACCATTCTTATGAAGATAGCTGCAGCCATTCGGTAGTTAAAAGCGCGGTAAGGGACTTTAGTGGGCAACCTGTGTATACGCAACAAACTTAAAAAGATATTACATGTACTTACAGAAGATAAAAATTCTTTTTACGATGCGGCAGTAAAACATTTTGTATTGTGTCTAATATTTTATATAGTGCTGCAACATAGATTTCTGTTCAGAGACCATGATGTCTTGTTAGTTGAGTCTATATTTCAACATCAGAGATTCATGAGTTCGACACTAGTTTCATTCAAAACTTTTTCTGCGAGCCACTTATTAAAGCACTTTAAATCCTTCCGAGTAAAACGTCTTCTCGTTGATGTGGAAGTTTGGATAAAGTCACACGTCGTCGTATGTCTTGTTCTAGGTATCTGACCACGGTTCCAGAATCCGGAAATCCGTCTTCAAATAGTTTTGATTTTGTTCCATAGGCTTGCTTTAATCAATAAATGCATATGCTTCAGTTTTATTAAGATCCTTAATAGGAAAATTTATCTTAGCTTTTAAAATATTTTACGCATTTTTTTCAAATCTAATTATAAAAAAATAATCTCAATGTAACGTCAAGTTATGCAAGTTTAATAGAATTCGTATTCTTTGTCGTTTCAAGCATATTTGATGCTACAGAATCCAAATTCTTGTTTTGATGTATTACAATTAATAATATCCCAAGGGAAACTGCAGATGTCCAAAACCTATAATAAATTATTTTAACTTTGTTAAATCCGCATTACTGAAATCGAGTTCCAGAAAAATTAAATCTCATGTTATAAGATTTATTGTGGTTTTGAATGTTAAAATTCAAAGGATTTACATACGAATTTCTAAATAGTGGATTTTAAAGCAGTTTTTGCACATTTTACACTAAGCAAAGTATGTAGTCTTTACTGTTTTTCTATATACCGACCGCATTTAAGGATAAATTGCTTAAAAATAAAGCATTATTTCAGCTTAGTGAATATAAGGTCATTGAATATAGGTCATCAAAGGGCCACATATCGAATGTTATATTCCCTTATTTTAAATGACCAAAAATGGCGAAGTAAGTTCTTTTGGAATATCAGAGAATCAAGACGTCCTTAAAACTAGGGACATAGCGAGTAGTGATTTCTTTCGCGTGCGAAGAACACCTCTATTGGGACGTTTGTGCATTTGAAGCTAGTGAATTTCACGCAAAAATCTCACGAAGGTCCCTGGGGAAGTTGACTCTTTCTGTGACGGTTAAAATATCGGAAGATCGAAGATTTTGTAATCCAATAAATATAATTTTAATAAATGGCATTCCGATTTTTCAAAGCAAGTTGCCTCAGTAAGTTACCGTACATCTTGTTAAAAATTCATGCTACCTTTCCAAATTTGAGGAACTAGTGAAAGCGTAACTTTACCGAAGATTTCAAAATTTTTCTTAGTATATTTCAAAGAATTATTTTATTTCAAAACGGAAAGAAAAAATAGTTATAATATCAAAGGATTATTGAATTGCCTGCTTCAAATTTTATGATTTGAGAAATAAAGTGGAATTTATTATAAAAATTAATGCTTATCTCGAGAAATACTTAACTTCCTGGATATATACGCAAATTATTATTAATTATTATTGCATAAAATAACAGTGGTTATACATTCAAAATTACATTTATGCAATCAATACCTTCAGCGGAGCATTTGTTTAAGTCTTAAAACTATTCTCCAATCCAACATAATATAAATAAAATTATTTCTCATTTTATGAGTGTGAATATTTTACACTTAGATTACATTTACTATTGAAAATTTCCCCTCAAACTCACGTATATATTCCTATATCTTTCTTATAGAAAGAGCCGTTTAAAAGCTGAGAGTGTTTGAACAGAAAAGACAATATGATGCGACTTTGAATTAGGACATAGGTAATAATATTAAGAAATAAATATCTATTCTGCCTATGATCAAAAAAATAAAGAGCAAACATTGAACTTTACAAAAAGTTAAAATTTAAATAACCTCATCAAAGGAATGACTTTACCCATTTTTAATCATTTTTTTATTATCAAATTTGCATAATTTGTACTCTGAAAGAGAGCTTATAAATCAAAAGATAATTTGTTTTCATTTCGAAAGTCAGAAGCCAGTCATTTCGATACAAAATAAGTACTGAAGTATTCCGTGCTAATATTTTTTCCCATGAGTCCATTTTCCATGGTACTAGTAATAATGGTATTTTTTCGCCAAAACAAAATAAGATTTCTTAAGATGGAACTTTAATACGGGATTAGAAATTTCTATAGAGATATGCATAAGTTATGAAAACTCCGAATGTTTTCGTTAGCAATGTCAAATGTAAATTATTTATTTATTAATTTAGCTTTCACCGGCTCCACATATCTACCCCAAAATGGTGTACGGCGCATGAAAGCCGGCAGGTAAGATTCACAAAACATATGTCACAACATAAACTCAGTGTCATGAAACAAAAACATATCACTTGCATGTCAACATTTCAGAAAAAAAATTGACAAAGGAGACAAAAAAATCTGAAAAACGACTATCAACTAAAACTAAAGATAAAACTCAAACTAAAGATCTCAAACTGAAAAAAACAAATGTAAATTAGAAGAATCTTTAATATAAAACGATTCAGGTTCTACTGACGATGAATTATCTTAATTCCTAAAAATGAGCAGTCTTTCTACGGTAACCATTCTTCCTTAAAATTTTTTCCAAACTATTTTTCAGTTCTTCTTGAGATGAAAATTTGAATACCATTTTGAATTATATTTTAACTCCATTTTTTTCATATTTTTAAACTAAGGTAATTGAAAGTGTTATAGAATATTGGGCAAAATATTACAACTATGATTAATAATCTAAACTGTTATTTTCAGTGAAATCGGCAGATTATATTTTTCTGAAATTCATCGTAACACTTCACCTACGGAACTAGTAAGATAGCACTTTATTTCAATTTAAAATTAATTCCATTAGCTATTGATTCAATTGACAACATATCAAAGTATTACTGCCAAAGTTGGGCTAAAGATTTTTCAAAC
>BGPR01000204.1:660153-744040 GCA_013235015.1 Araneus ventricosus
TTTTAAATTCTATAATATCTGTATTCAAAATATCAAAAAAGATTTTACTTAGAAATATATATGCTTTATCTGCAAGTCTGACTTAATAATATTAAGGTGAGACTTTTTAAACTTCAGCTATACATAAGACTATAAAGTGGTCTTATTGAAAGAAAAATGTATTCAACAAATATGAAATGCATACGACTTTATTTCTCAAGTATATTAAAAATATTTTCTTCACACCCCCATTTCAGCGCCACTCCGAATTTCGGGGCCATAGGCAATTTCCCGGTTAGTCCGGGCCTGAGGCTGCCTCTGCAGATCTGAACCCTCGACTGAATTACACGCCGCACAATGGGGTATTTACATGAAAAAAGTGGACAAAATGCTAAATTTTGAAATCAGTTTTAAGATGATGAAATATACTAAATTATATAGTTAAATAGTTGTAATATTCTAGTTTAAGTTTATTTTTTGCATTTTCTCGCCCATTAAATGAATACATTTGTTACAAGTTAGAAATTAGTGCTTACGAATATTTGTATGATCGTAGTGTTTTCAAAAGATCTGTTTTCAAGTGTACAATCAGATGAGAAAGCGCAATTTTATTTCAGTTTTTTTGCATCGGATCGTATTCATGGAAGAATAACACACAAAATTTATGCATATTTTATACATTTTTGATAAAATGTTGTGTAAATACAGGATAAATAATACTTGCAAGAAATATTTTCAAATTTTAAATAAAATTTAGAAACATTATGAATTTAGTTGTACTTCCAAGCTAAACGTTTTTTTAACATCAGAAAGCCTAAATCTCTAAGAAAGAAGATCGAAAGGTATTTGCAGCGGATTCGCGCGGGTAGACTTGTGGTTCAACTTTTTGTTTATAGTGGTTGAAAATAATGAAACAGTGTTTTATACTAGTTCAGTTGTTTAAAGTATATTTTTATCCATTTGACAAACATTTTTCAAGAAGGTTGCTATGATTTGCATTCTTCCCTGTAAAACCTCAGCTGTTGAAGACAACACCTGAGAAGACAATCTCAACTCCAAACTTCCGTTCCACACCAGCTGAAGAATGTGAAAAATAATTATGATAAAAGTATATTGAAAATGGGAATGTAGTACAACCAGATGAATATAGATGACAATCTTTTATTTAAATAAATTAAATTCCCACCATAGAAAACTTAATCGGAATATGCAAATGTTTTTTATGGCGAATATCTGCGAGAATGCGAACATCATTGAAATTGAGATCGCGAATGAAGGAGCCTTATGATGCAGTTTGATATTTATTACTTCAAACAATAGAATTGATCGCTTGTGGAGATAATCATTTGGGATTATTTCGTTCCATTATTTGTTTTATTAATATTCTTAGATACTTTCAAGAAGAGTTTGGAACATCGGTATTATATTCATTTAGAATATGCGTATTTTGAATAATGAATAAGTATGTGGAGGGCTGTATATGTAGATTTTTAATGTACAAATTTACCGGCTTGTCTGCAGTAACAAATCTAAGTTATTTTGAAAAGTTTAAAATAGTTCTAACCTACCATGATGAAAATCAAACAGCGTTACAAGATATTTCGAATTTTTTTAAAGCGTGATGTACATTTAATAAGCATTTCCTTTAGCATCAATTATGAAAGTTTTGAAGAGAAAGTATCTTTAAAGTCTCATGAAAGAATGTCCCCGAAAAGAATTCGACAAGATATTGAAACACCTCGACGGAAAGCCTTTTAATATATTAAACTACTCTGAGCGGTAACGAAGCATATTTAATCATATGCTCTAGTATTTTAAGTCTCAGCTTGAAACAAAGTGGATAGTGGCACATGAAAAAGAAGTCGTTTTAAAGAGCAACAAGGGATGGCCTGAGGGATCTATTACTCTCATTTCGCCTAAAAATTCATAATTTATGTCTTCTGGTCGTCCACACGAGCTATTTCAAGAAGCATGTGTTAACACCAAAAGAAGCGAAGGACTCAGAAGTTAAAAACTGGAGTGCCAACCGAACAACTGACCTTTGCTACTCAAATGAACTTCAAAGCTGAAAAAAAAGCAATGCTTTCAAAATTGTTAACGACATTACTTCGAATCCAGGCCGTGGAACAAAATACAGAAACATATTTCATACTTTACAAAATAAAACAGAAAAGCTAACTCCAGCAGAGGCCCTCTCAATTTTTGTGAAAGCTGGTTTCACAGGAAATCAATACGAAATAGTACGATCAAGTGCTAAGTCAATGTATGCCTGCTACAAATTAATACAAAAAAATCAAAAAGAATGTTATCCCAGCAAAAATAGTTACCAAGTTACACAAACTATCGAAATTAATCTCCACGATCTTGCTTGACCACAAAGCTATACGACTTGCTGAATATTTGAAGGATGCGATATTATTAATATATCGATATTATTAATAAACTGCAAATGACCTCCGATCCTTTTTGGCTTGTTCTAGAAAAATGAGAAAAAGAAAATACTACAAAACTTTTTTTAAAAATACCTTAGATATGCTTTTACCCGGACAAGTGGCGATAAGTGAAGATTCTGAAGAAGAAGATTTCATTAGTGAGGAAGATGCCATCAGTGAAGAAGATGACATTAGTAAAGAAGAATCTCAGAAATGATATCATGAAAAAAATTTGTTAATCTGATTTTATGAAACACTGTTTAAAATGGTGATACTTACAAATATCATTGCTTCGCAACACTGTTTAAAATATTTATTTTTATGTGTGTACTTAATATTTACAATCTTTTTATGGTCGTAAATAATTACAACAGAGTTAAAATATATAAATGTGAAAATTATACATATTCTAGGCAAAAATTCGCGAGAAAATAATTTTATCCACTTTTTTCGTGCAGATACCCCAATGTGCGAGGTGCTTTTTCCAGCTTATCAAGATTCCCACTGGTACAATCATCAATTAATTATAAGTACAATCATCAATATTACGTCGAAAGCCTCTGAACATTTTTGAAGGACTATTAATCGCATACTCTTTAATTACTCGTACTCTATCATCACAAATTATTGACAGGACTTGAATCTTGAATTAGAAGAGTTATGGGATTTGAAGCAACAAAGGCTGTAGTCCCCTTGGCAGGACTTCTGCGAGGTACAATAAACAAATAACGCTTAAGCATTCTAATTCACCTAGACACCAGATTGATAGATACAACTGATTCGAATAATCAGTTTTTTGTATTGAAACGGACTTAAACCTCCTTCTCTGCCACCTCCCCTCTCCTTGAACATTTATGGGACTACATTGAACGATGACGAACCAGATGCCTTTTAAACTATTATTTCTTATAGAACAGGAAAGTATTGTTTATATATTCTTAGAGCCAAGTATTGACAGTTCACAACACCGGCGGCTAAATTAACAATATTATTATTGAGATCAAATGTTAATTTGTCCCTGACGAAAAGGTAATAACAAATTGGCCACTTAGAGAATGATATTACAATGCAATTGCTAAAAATGCATGAAGTGCAAATGTATATGAACGCTTAGAAATTTATATTTAACCCCTTAACTTATTTGCCAGAACTCCGTACGTGCATCGAATTACCGCACTTTTAAACTTAAACTAATACAAACCCATTCAGAGACGTTATATTTCGATAAAAAAAACTATGCAGAATCCATAAACATCTCAATTATCGTTCAGGTTTGAGGTTGAATTATAATGACAACGCATTGCCAAAAGAGAAGATGCCATCTAATTAGATAGTTAAGAAAATAAAACATTAAAGGGTTTAATTTAAATGGAATCCTTTAATATATAATGGATTGCGTTTGAAGTCTGATTAATTGAATTCCAGATATTTTACTGCATTTATTGAACACTGGATCCAGCAGAAAAGGCCAAATTAATTATTTTCAAGACAGATAATTAAAAAAATTATTTCCTTACCATGAAATTTTATATTTATTGCAGCCATACGTTTAAACTTAACTTTCCTGATAAGTATACGCTTAAGATGTTCTTTATCTCTTTCATTGTATTGGCATGGATACGTTGTATCCGTTACGTTAAAATTTCTCGTACGATGCTATTAAAAAACGACTGAAAACATCGAAACTGTGCAACATCCTTTTTTTTTCTCACAGTCATATTTATAATTTCATCTGAAATGCAACCTCGGAGTTTCAGAAAAACTCAGCACTCGACTGAAGAAATGGATAATTATTCGATAAAAACATTTACTGTAATTTGAAAATTGCATAAAATGATGATTATAATGGACGAAATGGATGCTGAAATGAAATAAATAATTTATGGCCTTAATTTTCAAGTCACATTTGCTTAATATTTTTTTCCATATAAAGCGTATATCATTCATGCATGCATTAGAGAACCTATTAAAATACATAAGCATTCTATATTGCTACGTTCCGAAATAATCACTTATGGCCATTTCACTAAAATCAACTGCAAAATTAGTGTAGCATTATCGAAATTCAACAAAAAAGTAAAACAATTCAGCATTTCTCTAAACTTCTAGTGCATGCAATTCTTTCGGTACTTCACAATTACAGCTTTAGTTTCAATTAACTTAACAGCATTCATTAATAAAATGCAGGGTCAATTTGATTCCAAACAACACTTAGGGTTCCCATAGCAACAACTGTCTGGCTGATTATATTCGGCGGAATTTCTACAGAACTAAAGTTTAGGATTAAATTGCACTTAATCTATTTCATTTGTAATTGTACTTTCACTTTAATTTCACTTCGAAAACGAAACATTGTAATAATTTTTTTCTGAAAGCATATTCAACCACTTTTTTTAAAAAATAATGCGTAATATGCTTATTTTGAATACAACGTGAACAGATTCAAACCGATATTAATTTGCTGTTCCGAACACTAAATATTATCAGTGAGAAGATTTTATTCTTTCGGCGTATAAGTCATAGATAAGAGATTCAAAAACTTTTAAGACATCCCTTAAATGCATCGTGTAGCATATCTGCAACATGTTAAAAAATTGTGTCCAGGTGGCATCTTATGGGATTTCCATTAACTATTCTATGTTTTTTTCTGCTACATTATGTTTTCAGAAGGATAATTGCACCTTTTCCTCCAATAGATGGTTTTAGTGTTGGGTTTTACTTAATTTGGCGAGAAATAGCATAGGAAATCAGAGCATCGACTTAGAAACACACTAAAAATTCATGCACTTAAGGGATATGTTCTACAATAAGTAAGAATTGTTTGATTTTTATTTAGCAAACTATAAGACATCTTATAGACAGCTCAAAATTGAAATTCAAGATGCAAGTAAGGGAAAATTACTGTTACAAAATAGAGTGGTTCCTTAACTCTTTCAAAGGCCGTGGGAAGTGTACTTCCCACGTAGGCTATTTTAAAGTTCTCAACAAATTTTTCGAGGAAAGGAAATCCTAGACGTTCCCATTTCTTATCTCAAACCGTAACAAAGTGTCTTGACTTTTTAATTAATTATCAATTAATAAAATTAATTAATAAAAAATAAAGTCATCCGATAAGCTAAATGAATTTATCTTCTTAAATTAACTTCAACCCCAAAGTTATTTTTTTACACCATTACTAGAAAAAAATGGTCTTGAAAGGGTAAAGAAGGTAACGCTTTCAAAAATTCCTTGGAAGCGGTGTAAATGAATGTTATGTTAGGTATAATGCTTCATAGATAATCTCTTTATGCAATTGCCCTCAATTAAATTTCTCATGAAAATTAAATTAATTTCAAGTCGTATCACCTTTGACCTCTAATTCGGCCTAAACTTCATTAATCTTGCTAATTATGGATAAATTATTTTTCTCGGATATTCATCTCACATTTTCATATTGTCTGCTCATTGGAGAACAGAGATCAAGAAACAATTTGATAGTTGCCTCATAGTTAATGTATCCGTTATTTGCTGGTAGCATCACACAATTTTGATATTTTTCATAAATCCCGAATTTATGTAAAAAATAAAACAGTCAAGTAGTCGACATTAAGGTCCGCACAAAGCACCTAAAATATGAATATTGCCATAGATAGTAGACTTTCCATCTTTGTAAAATCAGTGTTTTTGCCTAAAAGCTCTAAAGAGACGACGACCAATGTTTTTCGAATATCATGTGTTTGTTTTTAATCGTATCCGGGTATTATTTAAACATCTTTACTCCTAGTCTATGAAAATGCAACTACTCATGTAGCCTTTGTGTTACCCACCTGCCATACCCAGATAAGGAATAGGAGAATGTTAATACATCTTGTAAATTGATAAAATGCAATCATTAATTGAAATTGAATTAAATTAAATCAAAATTTCGTACCTCAATTTTCACGTGGAGCATTTTTATGTATGTAACTGGATGCATTTATTTGAAGGCATAGGAGCATACAGCAGTTTCTGTAATTTAACTGTAAACTCCACATGAGATATTTGTTTTCTTGCTATCCTTTGCTTACTGGGATCAATTTAAAGCATGTTAATTTACAAAGACTTTTGTCTGTCCATTTTGAATTTATTTTAATTAGTCAACTTTTTATCTTCGACTATAGAATGGTGATCAAACCTGCCAACAGTTTGACTGCAATCATTAATTCATATTGCGTTAAAACCAAAAAACATTCAGAATCTCACTTTTATTTTAGCGCTTAATTATATAAGTGACTTGTTACATTTATTTGAAGGCATAGCACTGGGGTGGGGAACATATTTCTACTGAAAGGCCTCATTAACTTTCGGTAATTGGGCAAAAGGTTGCTCGAGCAAAATATTGAAGGTTATTGTTTTGTAATTATTATATTACAGAAAAGTATATTATTTCAATTCAAATTACTCTTGGAGAGAACCATAAATTAATTGATGTTTTTCAAAAAAATTCAATTAATTTATGGTTCTCTCCAAGTGTTATATCGATTCAGTGATGTATTATTTTTTGTGAGCGTGTGTTTTGGGTTACTTTATTTATTTTGCTGTTGTCCCTTTTCTGCAAGGTTTGTAATGTTCTGTGTTGTGTTTGTGATGCTTTTGTGTGTGTTCATTCAAAATTCAAATTGTTAATAACTGGTAAGGCCGCATAAGTAAATCAAAAAGATCGCAGATTCTCCACCCCTGGCATAGTAGTACAGAAACTTGTCGCTAATTTCTCTGACCTTATAAGAGATATTTCCAACTAAAAGACTCGTTTCGCTTCTGTCCTTTGTTGGCTGAGATAGTTTCCAAGTATGTTAATTTGCACAAATTGTTTCTGTCTATTTTGAAGTTACTTTAATAAGCCACCTTTTCTATTTTGATCCAACGAAAGCGAGAAACACCAAAAAGAAACAGATAATTGCATTGATCTTTTCCCATTTTCTTAGAGCCCCAATTGCCCTCAACATGTAGGCCCTAAACGAATTAAAGGGCGGAGAAAACTTGTTAACTCTGTACTTGGAGACAACAAAGGAGTTACTTCGTTATGTTCTGTTAAATTGCTCTAATACAAGAGCCTGCTGTTTGTCTCGAACTTTCTGATCACGAATCGAGAGATAAAAAAAAAGGGGCGACCAAGAAAAAAGTTTAACAAAAGGGAGGCAGAGGGAGAAGAAGAAAAAAATTGAGAGATCCTTTTACGTCGGAGCGGTGGCAGTAATGTGAGTCTGAGGCCGTTTCTTAATCAAGTTCGAAATTCGAAACTCGCTGACTTTTCCAAGTTTTTTTCCTTCTGAATATAATTTTTTATTCGCTCTTTTTTAATGCTGCAGAGGTTCAATTTTTATTTATTTTGTTAACTTTGCATCAGAATAACATAATTCTGCTTAGAAGGTGACAATTAACTAACTTGTGTAGGGTGATCTTGGTGTTGCATTTCGTTACATTTTCTCTATAAAAATGAAAATATTAATGATATCTATTTTATTTAGTAACTTAATTTATATGCTTATTTATCGAAATTTGAAAAAAAAATATTCTTAATAAGTTTCTTGTATCTTTACCTTTTGTAGTGCCATATGCTTTTCTTATATAATCTAATCATTAATTTTATTTAGTAAATATATAATGTAATATATTTATAATTATGAAAACATTGAAAACTAAGCAAAATATTTACTGCTTTTTTATATATTTCAAAGGGATCTTTACTCTTTGACACACCAACTGCATTTCCTCTTAATTAAATTGTTTTTTCTGCAGAATAATATATCAGTTTTTTCTATCAGTATAACAGTAGAAAGATGGTTTGATATTCTCAAAAATCTGAAGCAGTTTATTTTGTTCGTAAGTGAATTTTTGGGATGACGAATTGATTTTAAAATTTATATAAATATCTTGAAAGATTAAAATTTTTAAGGGTACAAGAATCAAATCACAATAAAAATATCCTCAGAGGACTTAAATAATTTGATAATACACATTGCATTTATTTCGCCTACTACAATTAAAATGTCTTTCATGTAACATTACTTCGTAACATAACAGCGTAAGTTCAAATTTAAACAAATCAGGATGCAAAATTTAAAATCGATTAGAATACTCTATAATCTAAATTCAGTTCCAAATTCTTTTTATGCGAGTTTATCATTTGCAATTTTAACTATTAATTATCTCATATATATGTAAAATTTTGATGCCATATGTATACAGTAAATCAAACAAATTCAGAAATAATAACTGAAGTGTCAACCTAGCTTATAAAAATACTTACCAAGACAGCTTAAGATTGCTTATAATATAATTTATTGAAAAATCAAATAATAGAATTGCAGAAAATATCTTAATTGAATAAGATAAACTGTTGAAGAAATTTGTTGGAGAAAAAAATCCCGCAAATCAAATTATTTCAGAAATGACTATTCAAGTGCAAGCTGAGCTTTCTAAGTTGATGGTTGGCTAAAAATATTGCAATAATAAAATTCAATGTGCAGAGAATTATTTTCAGAAAGAGAGAATATATTGAAAATATTTAATAATCAGAAATATTTCAGTTAAAAATACAGACAGAGAAGCTTCTTAAATGTCAACTTTGTTAGCTTGATTCACAGAAAGTTACAAAGCCTATGCTATATCTACGGGGTAATTGTTTATAAATAATTTTTGTGCGTGTTAATGTAAACGAGAAGCATTTTTGAAATCGCTCATTGAATGGAAGTATTTAATATATATCTTGTTATACATTATACCTTTTATGAGTATAGCTTATACTCGTACTTAAAACACAGTATCAAGACAGAAATGAAGCAAATTTACATAATTTCCATCCGATACTTGTTAACTGGAATCTCCTGCTCCTACCAAGTGATAGCACCTGTTTGGTTCGCTAACTGTTAATATTTGCTTCTGTGGCGGATATTTAAGCTAAACTGCACTGTTCAAATTGGTTACCGTGTAGATCCATTGGAATTGCATGGTATGCTGTTTTAGATGGTTAATTATGATAATTACTTTCAGGTTTAGCTGATCCAACAAGCTCAAAGAAAATAGTCGTAACGAACATTCTAGACAATTAGGCAAATTTTGGAAGGAATTCTCCCTTCATATAATAATATTCTTTAAAACACTTTTACTTTTAGACTGAATCTGCCATCATAATTTTTCTTCAGGAAGAAATGCAAGTGGGTAAAAGTAAATAATGTAATTTTTCATGCATTATATGTATGAGTTGCTTATCTTCATCAGCGCTAGTTAAGAAAATGTGAATAATATATTCAATACCGAGGTATGCTATTTTCTGAAATACACAGAATTGTTTCCATAATTACGTTGCACAAACTACCTCCAGGCACACTGGAATACATTTTATATGTCAAACGCACCATTTTAGTGATGATTTATCACTTTTTCGCATTGATGCATTCATGAGGTGAAGGAAACTCATTACTCATTTCAATTTTTCACTCACTTTTAAAAACTCTTATGTCGAGTGAAGCTTTGTCATTTTTCAATACCAAATTGCGTGGTGGTGAAAGGAATCTGTAAGAAATTTTGATTAATATGTATCGATCATTCAGAGAGAAAAAAAATTAAAACAATACCCAATCCCCATTAATTTTAAGAAAGAAAAGTTTCACACACCATAGGAAACAGCAGTTTAAATTTAGAAACATATCATTTTTCACAAGTCGAAGGATAGGAACTAATAATTTACACGTTATAAATTCTGCACTTCTATCATTACTAACTTTCATTACTAGTGTTCAAAAGAAGTCTTAATGGTGAATTGATCTGACTGGAATTTAAATCCAGACTAAATATTCGAAACTAGTGACGCTTTTGTCAATTCACTGCAGAGATACATTCGATTCACTCGTGTTTAGGGGGACGGCGGACATTGAAATAAATAAAAATCAAACAAAAAAAACTCCTTGTTTCCATTTAAACATTTTATATCCCAAAATATGAGCGTATATGTAAACAAAACATCGTAAATGACTTTTTCTCAAACTGTTTCTTAGATTTGCATGTCTCTGAAATCCATCATTTGCTTTACTTTTTGAAGATATAATTATATAAAAAAATAATTCCAAAATTTTCCCGCTGGTGTTTTAGTTATAACATATAGACTTTTCAAACAAATTATACGAAATTTACAGAATACATGACAATATACTAGCGAAGCATTATATTGAAATTTTAAATAAATACCTGGAATTTTAGAGAAAATTTGAATATTTGTTGTAAACAATTTTTTACTGGGCATATGTGATACGTAGCATAATATTTCTTTCATATCTTCAAAGACAGATATATATGTCAAATTATATCAAAACTATAGTTAAATACCGTCAAGTTTCAGAAAGGCATTGGCATTTTAGGGAGGAGAATTTCGGATTTTTATAGAAAAATGTTTAATCTTCCAGAATTTTCATACTATCTTTATGAAAATGCATGAAAATATAGCTCACATCACACAAAAGAATTGATGAAAGTTTCAAACCATTATCAACTTTCTGTGAAGCGGGATGAGTCAAAATCACTTATGGACTTCATTAATTTCTGGTCGGTACCCTGAATGCCCTCGTCGTCGAATATTCAAGTCAATTGCGAGTTAAAACCTATTCTTTATGTGGTCGAAATTCGAGAATAATTCATCCAGCCTTCCGTGAGAAATTTTTATTTTAAATTATTTCTTTAAATATCATCTGCTGCCTCCAGATGGCGTTTGCGTACCCATTTCCTATGTAATTTTGGACAATTAACATATGCCTGACCAATCTGTAAAGTTCGGCCACGTTTGTTTTAAACACCCTGTATATTTAATTTATACATTCTTGTAAAGATAGAATACATCCTATAAGAACGGCCTTAATAAAAATATCCATCGCTAAAAAGTGGCTTGGGAGTTCAAACAACTCTATTATGCTGTTTAGTTAAAAAAAAAAATTAGCATCACCTTTGCTATCAACAGGCATGTCATAAACTACATTTTCCCCTCTTCTAACTGCAATTCGTTCTCTTGCGCTTTGATTAAAACCATTCATTTTATTCAGAGAAGTGCATTATTCAAATAAAGTAATGGAAGCATTTTCATTAAACTTTAATAATGTTGAGTATGTAATATTATAAGGATTCAAGAAAAACTGTATTTTAAAAATGCTCTTATATACATATTTTTCGAATAAGACAGAAATATATTATTCGAAACAAAATTGGTTATTGGTTAACAATGCGTCTCTTCTTTCTTTTACGATTATAAAATGTTCCTTTCCGATACACTTTGGCTGCATAGCATATTTTTTTAAGTCATGATTGTATTTGCTTTACATTTCCAATTTGTACAATTTATCTTCGTAAAGATATAAAGAAATGTATGGTTTTGAAATAAAAAAAAATGAAAGAAAATAATGCAAAATCGTAATTACTATTGTTCAATGCTTTAAATATTAATCGAATAATCGTGCAATAGCCGAAAATATGCTGTTTCTATGTAATGGATCGACACGATAGATTGTCGATCTTATGAAAACAAAAGTTATTATACTGCTTCAAAAGCTTAATATCATTAAAATGAATTGAAAAGTTAAATATTATATAAAAGTGATCCACAGAAGAACAATCATTTTTCTAATAGCCATTGCATTATTAAAGCAATCATAAAGGCTTCAATAAAAATTAACTTCACATATTAAAACATCTAAGCAATACGTAATTGATTTATTCTCTAAAATCAGATACATTTTTTTAGCATAATTTATCTCAGCCGAAGCATTTTGTAATAGTTTATGTAAACTATAAACTAAGATTTCTATATTTATAATTTCTCATTTAACTTGCTTTTACATTTTAATATTTACATGAAAACTATATGGAAAATAATCCTTTTGTCGTATCCGAAGAAACTTTTAATGATTTTTTAAAGGGATGCTCTCAGCGGTATGACATATTCTAGAATCATGTAAACATAGTTCTGTTTAGAATAAAATATACTCGGCATAGCATAAAATCCTAAGAGTATATGCCAAACAAAGAATTTGTCAAGCTAGGAGAAGATACGTTTTAGCTTTTTTAGAATGCGTTTCGATTGCCTACAAGAAAGTATGGCAGGAATTAGAATACAATGTAACAGACAGCTTGAAAATGAATGATCTGATTTGACTGGTGTGTGAAAAGAAAGTACGCAGTATTAATGAACATCTAACAGAAGAAAAGCAATGTATATTTAAGATTAGACCATAGGAAGAACACAATCACAAAAATAAATACATCTTTAGAATGAAACGGCTAAAGATTATGTTTTCACATCTCAATGAGATCGTTTTGAAAGAAATTTTTGTTTCATTATTATTTGCATGGGGTCTTTTAAAGTTTCTAATTTTAAAATGAAAAAATAGGAAAGAAAATAACGTCGGAAGCAAACCTAAATGATTGGCTAACTATAACATAAAATACATTAAAAATTAGTAATTATAGTAAATAATATTTGTAAATAACCGTTTTCTTAATTTATTGACGATTTATTCGTTAAATAGCTTTCTGTTGAAAATAAGTATTGAATGCACGATAATTATGGATTTAGGTATTTGTAATAAAATCATGCGATTAACAGTGTTCCTATAGCGAGAATGATCTGAAATTTCCAATGACATAATGACATATATGGTTCATGTCGCTATAGCATTTTCATTTTGAGAATTAAAAATGATAAAATGAATCAAACAGACATTTCCTATTAAAATTTACTATTTTTCCTCAAACATTTTGAGTACGTCATATATATATCTTACTAATTCTTTTATATCAAAAATTAATTATATTATTTGTTCAATTATGCTGTTTCATAGTTGGAAATCTAGTTTTGGCAATATGTGATGTCAAGCTAAGTGGTGGTATAAATTAAAAGTGTTGAATTCTGGTAAGTATAAGTAGAGACACTGAATATTTAATGTTTAATGAATAGTATGGATATTTTATTGAATGATATATTTATTGTCTGATCTTGAATTTTAGTCCTTTCTATATTAGTTTTATTGTTAGGGTTAGTGTATGATTTTTCTTTCTAAATTCTTTCATTTCTAGGGAAAATTACCCTGCTTGTTTTTTCAACAACTTTAGTAACAGGGATGGTTTGTACAGCAAAATTAATTTAACCTGGCTAAAGCTTGTCCACAGCCAAGCTGCTATATTAATTGTTGAAAACTCCATATACTTGGATTGCCTTTTTCATGACTATTAATAACAACAGTGTTTTTTTTACATGTTGACATATAAATGTTTAAACTTAATTTTAGGTTCATGGTATCTATAGTTTTTTCAAATCTTGAGATTTGCTTTAAACTTGTTTGTATTGTTCAAATAATGACATTTTAGTATAGGATTTGCTTCTTGATATGTCTTGTTTACTTTGTTTCTGTTTGATCATATATAATAAGTTATATAATATATATATATATATATATATATATATATATATAACGTTATTTGAGTTTTAATGGTTTAAATACATAAATAAATAAATATAATATAATATAAATCTAAATATAACTTGTTATATATATAAACAAATAAATATATATATATATATATATATATATATATATAATTGAAATAAAACCCAGAAAGCAGGTTTCGATTGCGTTATCTTAAATCTAAAATTAATCGGCTATTCAAAGCATTTTGATATTTGATCATCATTAGCTAGTAGGGATTACAAAATGGATGTCCCGGTTAACAAATATCAGATTCGGTAAATTTCATTTTCTGTCAATCTCTTAATTTCGATTTTAACGCAATACTGCCTATCAACGATTTTTTACGCATCTCAAATTCAACTTGCTGATAAATTAAAACATAAAATAAAATTAAGAAGATATTAATTTGATTTATACACTTAGGAGGATGAATTTCTTTCTTTATTATTCACGGTTAAGCTTAGCCTATAAAAATATTCAAATGCAAATTTATGGCTGAAGAAAGAAGCTACTTTCCATGTCATGAACAATTTGATATAAGGCTCCTTATGAAAATAAAGCTCTCACTGAAAGTCAGACACAGTTATTTTAAACTAAACGATGTTTTATCGTATCACTGCAGTGAATTCTGACAACTTTGCATCGGCACGAAATGCAGATAAATAACAATGAGTTTACATAAAATACTTAACAAAGCAATGTAAGCTATTCTACTTTCCTTTCCATAAAATAATTCAAAATTTCAAAACATATTTGAGCATTTATTTATAATCTCACTTTAGTGCATTCATAAGAAACTGATGCTTTTCCCAGCATGACAAGAAGTAAAAATTAAATGAATCTTTAACGCTGTTGAATATTAATAATGTTAATATGAATTCATTCTAATCATATATATATTAAGGAATTTTCTCCCGTTTGCTCACTTAAATCATCAGCTAGAAGATGTGTTTGAAATTAAAACGAAACTTAAAAAAAGGAAACTTTTAAATAAATTTCAAAAATTATTCTTAGCCCTTTTGTTTTCTAAATCTTCTAGCAACGAAGAGATGGCGGAATTTGAAATTTACAATATATCACCAAAAATTGAATTTTAATGTTATCTCAAAGGTATTAGCATATATTTCATTAAAATAGCATTAAACTGCATGTTGTTGAATACCTTGGATAGTTAATGTGTTCAGAGAAGTAAGTATTTTCAAATGAATTTTCTCAAATCGATGTTTGTTTCCGATTTGCAAGATATTGAAGTGTTCAATGAGTCTTAATTTCTCAGAAAATTCTATAAAAGTTATAAGAATTTCACATATATATATTAAAATAAATTTCGGTATCCATTATAGAGTTCGACTTAATTTATTATGTTTTGTTCAAAGAATCACGAAATGCTGTATAAAATTTAGTACGCATTAAGAAAAAATTACCTAAAAATTCTCTTTCAAGTGAAGCAACAATATAAAAACAATTTTTGATCAGAATGTACTTTTAAGTGAAAACAATAAAAAATTGATGTCGGAATTTAAAATTAGAATGCATGACGATTTCTTAAAAATACTCTCAGTTTCAGTAAAAGTTCAGTTTTTAAAGATATATAAATATATATTGGGTCAAAATATAAGATTTCATAATTCGATATCAATTATTTGCAAAAATAATGTAAAGATTTCTCATTTTTTTCAACAAGGAAATTATTATAAATATTATGCACGAATAACTTATATAAAGCTACGACATTTTTTATCCGCCTTAGTACCAGATATTTTAACTGAAACTGAATGATCATGAATAAGTAAATAAAAAAAATATCCGATACCATCAGTATCATACTGTAAAAGGAAACGTTGAAGTGTGAAACATTAGCACAGCTGCACAAGCAAGTTAAACTGCAATTGAAATTCCGACCTAAGCTCCAGCAAACTTCCTAGCATTCAGTTTCAACTCTGGTGGGAAGGCCATGACGTAGCAGTTGAGAAAATTAGCTCAGTCGCATCGGCGCTTTCGTGTTTTGTCTTCGTAAACTGCACTGAAAGCAAAATGCGAATCCTCATTATCGAGCCATTACTCGGCGTTATCCATTCTGAAATATGACACGAAACCCATTTGGATAATAAGAGCGTGTCTTTCCTCTCGGTTTGAGCCAATCGGGATGATGTTCAATGACAGACCTCTTCGACACCTATTGTTACTTTCTTCGTGTTGTTTGGAATGAATAATTGTGGGAACTGTTTGGAATGGGATCAAGTTTCCTAATGCCCAGAAGGCTTGTTTGTATCGATCACAATTGTATAATGCTAAAGACAGTTGCTTAAGTAGGCTACATCTTTGAATTACCACAAGGATGTTTTAAATTTCTCGATATTCGTAACAGGACGCTCTGATTTTCTTTTATTGTGATAATTGATTAGTGATATATTCACATATATTTCTTCCCGATGTATTGAATAATTCAGAAAAGAGAAATGACATGCATTTTTGAAAAAAAGTATTGAAATAATTGAAACTCGATTATTTTCATTTTAATCTAATCTATAAAATGTGAATCTTTTATTTGCAGACATGATAATTAATGGATTCAGATTAGCTAATATATAGAGAGAAAAAGATCAAATTATTATGGTGAGGAAAAACTGGCGAACAATAAAATTTGAGAATAAATTTGTGATTTCTGAAGACAAATTTATTTTAAAAACTAAGCTGGAAACACTCATAAAACTCACATATTCGTAATTAATTTCCATTAAGATGTGTTTGATTCAAAGGGTATTTTTAGTTGATATCTCTTTTAAATATTTCAGAACATGAATAAAAACACAATGGAATTCTTGTGCATTCTTTAAAAATAAAACTATAAGTATATTTATACGGTATGCTCTTAAATGTCTTGAGTAAAACTTCATTGAATAACAGAATATGTACTTCATAATATTGCATAATTTTTTTATATACATTTAATCTTTTTGCACCTTTATGTGTTTGAAATGAAAAACATTTTTATAGTTATATTTAAAAAGATATCAGTTGACAAATTTCTATTAGCATGCATGGAGAATTTGACACTCAATGCATTTCCAATCGGTGAATACTAACTAATATGCATAAAACAGTAGAGAAAATAATTTCAAACATAATTTTTTCTTAATTTAAAATTTGTTAGTGTATAATAAATCCAATTAAATCGCACGTTTGAATATTTAAAGTAACTATGCAACCAACGAAGAAAAAAAACCCTTTTTTTCAAATTCTTTTAATTTTTGAACTTCAAATTTTTAAATTTTGAAACTTGAAGCTTTCTGTAGTTTATATAAAAAAAGATTAGCAAAGGTTTTATGAATTTTGTTCACTACAGAGAGAGAATTTAAATTTTATAATGCTAAATAACGAGTTTTTTTCCAATCTTTTTATTAAAGTTTTATTCCGTTTTAAATAAGCGAAATATATTTGGAATTTCAAACCACACTTCAACAAAAAATAATACGCAACATTCCTTTGTGATGAATCAGAATATATATTTTATTTTAAATATCTTTCAAATTCAAATAAGATGTTGGTTCTTTTATTCCTTCTTTGTAAATAAAAATGTTCTGAAATTATTTTTTCGTAATTCTAACTCGATAAGGTACTAAAACAAAAATACCTCAACAAAAAAAAGTATCGGAAAAATATTTCAAAATTATCAGTGAGCACTTTTAAATTCTAAAAACAATGTATATCTTATGAATGAGATCATGACAAATGCAATGCTACCGAAACAAAGAGTATTGAACCAACATTGACTTTCAAAATAAATGCAAATGGTAAATAGTATCAGCAAATAATAACTTTTTACTACTTTGCATTGCTAAATTTAAAAAACTAGTAATCTTCAACATTATGTAAATACAAATAGTACACCATCGATTTTGAAAAAACTGCGCTTTCAAATTGGCAAAGCCTATTTATTGAACTTTTAAAATCTTGTAATCTGTACCGACATATATTTTATTTAAAACTTTATCTGGTAAACAAAGCCAGTTATTTTTGGAGAGGGAAAGTGAAGAATGATTTAATTCAGAATTCTCAATGTATTTATAGCATTTGATATGCTTTGTATTTTTATCGTTCCTTTCATTATATCCTTCTCGGCTGTCAAAGTATATTTTCCAAAGTTTACTTTTACTGTTCTTTATAGAATTAATAGATTGTTTTAAACCTTCATAGATCTCTGGTATATATAATTACCACCTACGAAATCTTTCTTCTAATTTCGGGGAAAAGTGTTGTAAAATGATAAAAAGGATGATTGGATGCTTAGCATTCGTATGAGCTACAATAATTACCCAGAAAAGCATTAATTATATCATTTAATAGAAATAAAATTGAAAAGTGGTAAGTGCACTTACCACTGCCCGCAAGCAAGAGTATTTTCATAGCGATATCAAATTCCAGGGTTTGTCATTAAATTTAAATAATAAAAATTTTCTCGGAAATAAAATAAATTCGTATTGTGTTTCTTACGTCTAAAATATTCTTATATTTAATAATGAGTATTTTTTATTGAATTCATTTAATTTAAATTCAATTTCATTTTTTGGAACTTGATAAGAAATGTTGAAGCAGTAGGCGTACATTCAAATTCCAAATCATCCTGTTAGTGATCTTACGCATAGCTCGACTTCATTATTGGTAAATTGAATATTTAAATTCTGTAGTTTATAATTTTTTAGTTTGTTTCTCAACACGAAAAGTGAAAAATGCTATTACTAAATTATATAAGGTTGCAACAGTTTTATTTTTATGGAATGCAGCAATCTGCCTAGTCGTCACACCAAATCACTTCACTGAACTTCAAAACTCAGTGCAATTAAACCTATAATTTTAATTCGAAGAAATTCCATTGCTTCGTGCTAAAAAAATTCCAGAACACGGCATTTTGTTTTAAATTCCCTAAAATTAATAAAATTAAGTAGCGAGTATACTTACCAGTGAATATTTTAAGATATTTTTATCCTTAACGCTCGGTGGTAGGTATGCTTACCGCTTTCAATTTTTCCTGAATGATCTGTTGTAAGTATATTTATCTTATTTCATGCATTAATTGGTAAACTGGCAAAATTTTGATGTTTTCCTATTTACAACATCAGTTTATCATAATATAACATCAAAAAATTTTATTCGGAGTTGTCTTGGAGTTTTGTCTATAAAGGGTTAAATTAAGAGCAAGTAAATTAAGTTACTTTTGAAGTTCATTAGTTCAGGATATTCACAGAGAAAAGGAAATTTACATGCATTAGCATATGGGCTGATATTTATCACCATTTTTCTGTAAATAATATTAATAAAGGTGTACAGGCATTTTAAATTCATTATTTTCCGAACGAAGTACCACGAATCCCTTTAAGAGGGGAAATATTTCCATGCTTAAATTTATTTTTTTAGTTTATGCACAGTCTTTTTCTTACTAATACTGCCAAAAATAATTTTAAGGATTTAGTACCTCCTTCAATTGCAGGAACGCACCCGTGCAATGGCGTGGGTTAGGCATTTTATGTGTGCACAGAAACCCGTACGATCGCTCGGGTTAGTGTTATCTATGTAAGCGCCACACAATTTTTTTTCAGGTTTTCATTTTTTCCTGTGTGTTTCCTCCTTCTACACATCTTAATAATATGAGATATCCGTATAAACTTTTCATAAAAAATAATACAGAAATTGATTCTTTTTATGTTGAAGAACAAAACAAAATTACCTAAAAAAACTGTTTTCTTCTGTATAGTGAAACTTAAAGCTTAAATAGCAGGGTCTTCTCGGAATGTTCGAAGGTCCGCTTCAATTTACTTTCGCCTATTTTTTAGATCTCCCCCATTTCCTAGGGCAATATCTATTGCGTATACTTTCATTCCTAATACTGTATGTATTCAAGGAGGGACCGCGTAGCATTTTGTAACATAATTTATTACTGGCGGAGCATTTCCAAATGTAATTTTCGCTGAAAGCGTAAATTTTTCATGTACCTAATTTCTTTGTCGGAACAGAATAATTATGAACACATGTACCGACAATAATGTATTCTTGTTTCCCCACTAATAAACCACGGAGAAGGATAGGATTTCACTGATAAAAAGTGGAGAAAGAGACTTGTCTGCTTTGTTAAGAAGCTTTCAAAGTGGTTACTGTGGAAGAGTTTGTCACAGTTGAGTGATGAAAGTGGAAAAATATTTCTATAACAATCACAGAGATATACATTCTTTAGAGGAACTTGAAGAAAATGTGCCAAGTGATCAATTTTATGTTCCAGATGTAACAGAGAAACAACATTCGGCAATAGGAGTCTCGGAAGGTTCTCGGGAAATAATGAAGACCCTTAAGGGACGTGGAGGCACTTGTGAAGAAGGTAAAATCAGAAAAAAATTATGAAGAATAATTTTTCTTCTTAAAAATATTTATTGACAAGAGATAGGACATAATCCATGCATTTTTAAGATAATTTTTTTAATTCTCTCTTGAAATCTCATGACTATTTTAATAGAAACTCGTGTTTTATTTACAAAAAGTTTCTTTCCATTCAAATCCCATAAATCCCCCTGTCCAATGCATTGAATGGTCCCATATTGTCATCTATCAATTATTTATAGCTAATTATGTTAGTTAATGCTATTAATTTATTTATTAATGATATTCATTAATGTAAAAAATAAATTAATTATATATAGTGTTATATAATCCTATCAAGATATTAATCATTTTGTGAAAATTGGTCGAAAATTATAACTTTGCGTCACAAGTGTACACAGGGCTACTTTTAAGTATTAACGCCGAACCCACACGATCATGCGGGTAACGAAATATTACACCTAAAGAGTTAATTTTTTAACTCTTAATTAACATTTTTACATTTCCCATTTATTTTAACACTAACTTAACAATTGGTATCTATGCAATTAAAAATGTATTAATAAATTAGCTAATTACGAAACATAAGTAATTCAAAACTTTAGTGCGCATTTTGTTACCAACATAATGAACGTGACTATAATTAAAATATGAAATGTCTCTGCCGCCTTTTGCTAAAAATAGATGCTATTGATATTGTGGATACCAGAATAGTCGTTCGTTTCCAAAAATTATTGCATACAAATATCCAGGAAGCAAATTTGCTAGCTAGTGTCTAACCCGCACAATCGTACGGGCTCGGTCTAAAAGGAATAATTGAAACGATTCAGTGATATTTATAAACTACCATTCAGTATATATTTGAAGATTAGGCGAAATTTAACTCCTTAAATGTTGTATCCATGATACATACGTGCATCAAATTATGACATTTTAAAAATTTAAAATTAAATCCTTCATTATAATTCATTAGAGAAATGAAGAGATAATCCGTGGATATCTCAAGTTGTCTATGGACTTCTGGTTGGATCAGTACAACAATGGAAAACATTCCCAAAACACAAGGTATCATCGAATAAGATATTAGAGGGGACAATGCAGTTAAATGGGAATTCAGAATAAGAATTAAAAAAATTGTTTATACTAAATTTTTATTGATTTTATAAATAAATGCATAATATTTCCTTCTCCAAATACGGGAGAAATTTTAAGGTGCTTAGTTGATTACATGAAACAGAGTTTATCTTGATAAGTCTGATCTGAATCTCTACATTTTTAAAGACTTCAGAGTATGAAATTCAATTTCTTGGGAACTTTTTCTTTGTTTAAGAGGAGATTTCGGGTTAGAAGATTAGAAGTTAGAGATCCATTGTTGGATTTCCGATTCTGAAGTTATATAACAAAGAAGAGTCTGACTAACTATCCATTATTACAATTAGAAATCATACATTCGTACAGAAGACCTGCTTGATGAGAAAATCCCTATCATATTTAGAGATTGCGTTCTTTTGCTAGTGTTGTTTCGATTCCATGATGTTTGTTTTCGTGATTAGCTGCAGATTTATCGGATTTTATATTCATAGTTATAAGGTATTTTTTCGATATACATTTATAATCAGTTGCTGAATTATTGAAATGTTTTAGATAATTTTAACCCAAATGCAGGCGCAACCGTCCTGACAGGTACAGCTAGCAAGTAAATAAGTAAATGCCCACTGCGACCCAACTTACCAAAAATGGTTTAAAGCAGAAAGGGCCGCCGGGGAAAAAGGGCACCCCAAAAGCACGCTGAGGACAGCGTGCCCCGGCCCAACGGACAAGATTTATTGAGTCAAATGAGCAAATATACATACTGTGCCCAAACAGGGGCAGATTATAAATAGCATAAAAAGTCGTAACACAAAAAGCGTAACAGAGAAAGGACACAAAGGTGCTGGACACAAATCGTCAACAGACTACGCCACATGGCGGAACTAAAGTAAAAATGATATACAATCTGCGCCTCAAGGCGGGCTTGGCAAAGTTATAATAAGCAATAGGCTTATCGGTACAGCTAGCATGTTTTCGTTCTCCCCCTCCTCTCACAAGAGGGTAGTAAGTCTGTCCTTTCCAATAGTATCCTTTCTTTACCTGATGTTTCGACAGCCCCTATTAATTTTCTTGCCCGCAACGTAGAGTCTAGATATCGCCATATTGGCATCACAGGCACATTGCACCCGATCTAGTCACACATATGAATGTTTTCCTTGCCCGCAACGTGGAGTGCAGATATCGCCATATTGACATCACAGGCACATTGCACCCGATCTCCTCACACACAAGATTGTCTATTATATCCATTTTTTTATCACTGATGTTTATTTTACTCATCTCATGACTCTATCATGTTAAATTTATTGTTTTAAAAAGCGGTTGCCCCGAAAACTTTTTCGGTTAAAGAAAATAAACAATATACCAGCGGATTTGGTTTACGTGATGGTAAGACTTTGGTGACCTGTGGTAAAAAAGTAAAGAATTACGTGGTTCTCGTGTCTTCTCTTTATAATGACTTTCAATGCAGTTCTATTCACAATTTTTATTATAAGCCTTCCCTTGAAGGTCAGCGATTAATTTTACAATGATAAAACTAAAATTAATGGGTATTAACACTATTAATTACTAGAGTGTTTACCTCTGCCTATTAAGAACATCGCTCTTGAACATGTCATTGCGAGTATTGCGCCCGACAGAGTGTTAATAAAATGAGAAAATATCCATCTTAAACACTTGTATTTTTGTGAGAGATGAAGTTCCTACGTTTCATAATGCAATCTATACATTCAATTCCCCCCCAAGTCATATTATGCTGCCTCATTCGGGCAGGGGTGGTGGCCCTGGGTGGAATGGGCGATGCACGCGTCTGGAGTTTTTTCTCCTGGCAGGGTAACCCACGGCGTGAAGGCCATTCCATTATACCCAGCTAAAGCATAAAGGCAATGGACAAAATTAGACTTCTTCCCTCGGGCGTCCAAGGCCTAGTGACAACAGAAGCTGCACTCTCTTCCTTTACCATGAATCGTTCGCCTATAGTATTGGATACCACATCGTCTGTCGAGCAGGAATCTTCTCCAGACCATCTGCTCTCATGTATGGAGGTGGTGAAGAGGAACCTCTTTGAAAGTCCTGCGCTGGTTCGTGATTTTCTATGGGTGAGCGGACTCTAGGACTTGGTCTAGCTGAGTACTGGAACAAGTGGAATAAGAAACAACAGCATACATTCAATTTGTTGGAAAAATGTTGGAAGTGCGCAGTTTCCAAATAATACAGAATTTCTATAACTGTTTTCTTTTATATACGTATATAAATTCATTATGTCGCTTATGTTGTTGCAAACACGAGTATTACCAAAGAATCATAGCACAGAGAAACGAATATAAAAATACTATATTTGTGTAGTACTTTCTTCAGCCAAATTGTTGTTAATTTCCCAAGTTTTACAATGAACTTTCAAGATAAATTAACTGAAGATGCACTATCTCATTACATAATAAAAGATTACTGCTCATTAAACATGCGAAATTCTTCAATCCATATAAGCTTATAAACTTGATGAACTGCGCAAAAAAGAAAATATCAGTTTCTTTAAATATTAAGTTATGCAATCCGACTGGAAGGTGAAATGTCCAGCAAGAACATTAATAAAATGCTCTAAAAGAAATATTGTTTAGGAAAAAAATGAGGAAGCAAAAATGCGCCAACGGATATGCATCTACAAGATAAGGATGAGTAATTTATCTAACTTTTCGTTGCGTTCTTAGCTTCGAACATTTAATGTAGCTTCAAGCTAACTCAGCCGATTTTCCAAAGTCTCGGATGCAAATCCCTTAAATAGGATTGGAAGCCTGGGAAAATAAATAACACACGTCATTTATCTTTTTTTGCCGAATTTTATTTGCCAAATTTTTAATGCTGAGATTATTTAAAATTTTGTTTCTTTGTGTTTTGTCTCCTTTAATTCTGTGAGCCACCAACTGCATTAAAGAAGTTTTTTACCGTTGTTTTTCACCCTCCGCTCTCTTTTATTCTCTCGTGTGTCAAGAGAATTTCTGAAAAATGATCTTTGTTACTATTCTGCAAATAGTTAAGAGCCATTTTTTATACAAAAATGGAAGAAAGAAAACATTTATTTTTGAAGGAAAATACTGCGGAAATTGATGACTCGATAAATAATAGAAGTGAATATTAAAAAAATATATATTCTTTGACATACACATTATAATAGCAGGTAAAAAATTCCTATAAATAATATTGGATATTTATTTCCATAAAAGAATGTCAAAACTTGCGATGGTAAAGAGTTACACTGTAAAGAAAAGGTGTAATATAATTTTGATACTTGAATTTATTAACTCAGTAGTTTGATTCCCACTTCCTTTTTACTTATAAATTGAAAATAAAATCATATACACACTCGGATACAATCGTAGATTATGAGAGAGAAAACTGTACACATTTGCGTACAATCTTAATAGGAACTGTAATATACATTAATGCACCGTTTCATACGCCCTTTAAGAGACTGGAGCAAAACGACGTATAAATGAAAATACGCATAATTGAATTTTTAATAAAAAACTCTGAATATTGCAAATTTAATGCTACGAATGTAAATTCGTTTAAAAGTAATATGTTAGGTAACGCGCAATTGAAGCGCCACATACTGGCCCCGACATCTAATCAACCATTACCAACTTAGATCGAAGTGAAAGCAGCCACCCACCTGAGAAGTGGCTCGTATTCGATATGGTGATCAAAAGACACCATCTGTCCTTGCAGAGTGTTAACCTGTGAACTATCTAAAATCCGCCCCTGCGGAACTATGGTAATTCTAATAACTGCCCGCCCTTGCGGAACGATTATATTTTATTCACCCACTCCAGCTGTGAAGCAGTTGAAAGGAAAAGAAAGTAAACACTAAAACACCCAACTAGTATTTTAGTGTTTACTATATCTTGAGTGTCAAATAAATTTATTTTTCTAATATCGACGACTTTTCTATGAATAACACTCAACGTAATAGTTTCAAAATTTTTTAAAAATTACACTAGTTTATTACTATGTAGTGCAAAAACAATTATTAAATTTTAAAATTAAACATTTATTATAAAAGTCAGAAAGTTCTACCTATATTGCGTACCTTGGGTACTAATTATGCATTTCTTTTAGGAGATTTATGTGCATACAAGATAGGCCTTTATTTAGAAACGGCATAGAGGAAACGAATGCTACCCCCTTGTGTGCAAGAAGAATTTTCCCCTTTAAAAGAAACAGAGAAATAATGATTGAGGCAGAATAGTTGCGAATTTTAGAAAAATGAAAAACGACGTATAACCGAAGCTTTGCGTCGTATAAACGAAGTACTGTATTATTACAGTCGAAAAAAATGAATCGGCACTGTGAGGCAACGACGTATAAAAGAGAAACGTATAAACGGTGCTTCACTGTATTAATAGAAAAACATATATTACAGTTTAGTTGAGTTATATTAAGGTCCCGTTTTGAAGCAACTCGAGGTCTATTTTGGGACGGACCTCGTAATTTTGAACCGCGGTCAGATGACGAGGACGTGACCTGAGATGACACATTCCTCTCCAAACTTCCGCACCACAACCAACGGGAAAACGCTCGACTCCCTACCTTTCATTTAACGTGCAGCTGGCCAATACACGACGGATCTTCAGTGCAATCGGGTTTCGAACATGGAACCCTTCGGCTGCGAGGCCGACACCTTACAATTAGGCCACCACGGCCAAAATATATTACAGAAGAAGGAAGCCAAGCGTGCAAACATATAGGGGTGGGCTGTCGCATTTGGCCCACCTAATAATTTTTAACACCCTCAAAGCGTTTTGCATGTATTTTTCCGTTTCTCATACCGAGTTCAAAAGCAGATAATTCATGCTTATATTTATAATTCATTAAGCTACCATGGATAAAATATTCTTAGAATTTTAGAGATTTGGTTAAACACAAAAAAGATCCAATTATTCACGTTCAAAACACATTTTTAAGACTTTCAAGTTAGTATATCAAAATAGCAAACCGCTCAGAGCGTACACAGTTGTCGAGAATTAATTTTAATAAAAAGAGGTAGAAAAATATTTTGTAGTTCGTGCATTTTCAGAATAATGTAATTGACTTTTTAAGAAATATTCTTTAACTCTATCGATACGGGATCGTCCTAACCGTCTCTTCAAGCTGCAGACGGTGGACGTGAGAAACGTCCGAAAATCACCGTAAAGTTTCCAACCCCTTTCGTTAAGTGTGATCGATTTCGAGCTTTCTTCGTTAAAGTGGCTCGCCTTGAAGGGTTTGGGTAACAGGGGAGGGGGGTTCTTAGAATTCGGAGAGTTCCCGCTCTCAGTGCGGTTTTTGAGAGGGGAAGTGAATTTCCCTTATGTTTGAAAGAGAAACTTGGGCGTTCCCGTATTTTGAGGTCTCTCTATTCCAATGGTCTTCGGAATCAGAGGGTTAAAGTGATAAAGGTATATTATAATTGCGCCATAGTAACAATTAAAGAAACCGGTTTCCCAAATTAGACCACAGAATTTCAAATCATAATTAGCATGTTTGCTGCCACGATTCAGGCCTGGGATTTGGAGCTATCTAATTAGATGACCTCTTCTCTGGTATCTCTTAACAGTAGTAGAGAAAGGGTAATTAATTAGATAATAGCTGTGTAACACGGCCGATTCACAACGGCATCCAACATCTTAAGGGGACATACGACTGTTAAAGGTCAAAAATTTTCGATTTTATGAAAAAATATATATTATTCCTCTGTCTTTTCTGAACAATTTTAAACAATCAGCATTACAAAATTCATATAATTATGAAAGTCATGAAGGAAAATGAATCAGCTCTTCAACGTAAACATTGAATATGTCCATTTCTTGAAAGCGCTATATCTCAAAATGTGTTTTTTGATATTGCGCGAACGATATCTCAAGAACTATTGAATATTTTTACAAAAAATCTTTACCGAATTTGTATTTTGCTATGCTCTACAAATTGAACCACATTTTTGTGCATATTTCTCCAAAGAAGTTTCTTTGGGGGGTTAGAAATTTTGAAATTTTATCTATTTTTAACATTTTTATTTTAAATTGGTATATAAAATAGAAAATAAATGTAAATGTTACTAAATTGAGGTTCATTTTCTTCAACAGGCTGTTTGGATTACTTGGTTACTCAAAATATTGTGTTTAGATGAATATTTTATCCGTAATTATGTGCGCAAGGTGACTCATTTATTCTTCAAAAATTATGCCCATATTTATTACTCTCTCAAATAAATGCATACCAATATGAAGGTTTGGAAATGTGTGTACTATAAGAGAAAGAACAGATATTTTTCTTGTAAAAAGAAAGTGAGTTTGTGAATTGCATTGTTTTTAATCTTTATTGTGTTGTTTTTACTTCTGCTATTTCCAGTTACGATATACGAGGTCTACTGGTTATTATGGTTTTCTGGTATATTCCTAGTTCGAGATAATAATCCCCTTGATTTGAATAGTCCAGTTCAGGCAACCGTTTCTGGCGGAATCTGAATAGCTTTTATAGACGAAATTAATCGACTAACCTTATCTTTTAAATTATTTTAATACGATTATTAGAAATTTCAAAATACAAATTTCCCTCTTTGAGAATATATTTTGCTATAAATCCAAAAGGAGCCGCTGATTTGAGAAGACATGAATAACACAACTATTTAAATAAATAACGTTATTAATGCATTTTTTAACATGGCAATTAATGGTTATTTATTTTTTGAGCAGTGTCTTTAATCCAACCTATTTCATATGTTTTAATTCATACTGAGTCCTTGTCGACTTAAAAAAGTTAATAAATAATCTTAATATATTTATTTATTTCTGAGTTGTTACGAGAACCGATACATTATTCCACGCAGATTCAAGAGAAGTTAAAAAATATTTAACTCTAACAAAAAAAGAATAGTAATCTAATCCATATAATTTCAGCCATTAGCATCGACAGAGGAAAATTAAAAAAGCAATCTTCAAACCTTAATACATTTCAGTATTTTTTACGGTTAATATTTTTCTTTCTCTAAAAATCTTTATCTAAGTCTTTGTGTTACATTTATTTAATATAACACAATCAGTAATTTTTTATAATTAAATATTGCATATTTGGGAATTTCAATAGATGGCTAAAGAGTATTCTCAATTATTAGGTTTAGTTTTGCTTTTTAAAATATTTTAAATATACAAGTTCCAATGAAGAATTATTAATTGTTTTCATGAATTATTCTTCTAATATTTTATCCATTAGTAAAATTCCTCTTTAAGTAACTTTTTCAAGTTGTGTATTTCTATTCAACAGTAAATAATATTCATATTCTGCTTATTTCTGCTGAAAACAATAAGTTAAGCATCTACAATGGCAACCAAATTGCCTGTTTGAAAACTGAAAAAACAAAAACTTTCGTAACCCAATTCATTTTATTTTACAAATGTGTCTATAACACATGTATTTTTTTCTAAACACATAGTATTTTAAAAGCCCTGTTTTGTTTAAAATATGTGCAAATTTACAAATATTATAAAATTCAATAGTAAATATAATTCTTTATAAAAAAAATCAAGTTTTTCGTGTTAGTTCATTTTTGCACAAAAATTAGGAGCATATTTCGTCTTGCTCGTTTATTAGGTATTCATTTTTTACCTTAGTTTTTTTTATTTTTTCAGTTTCTTTCTGGCTGGGATTTTTTCTTTATTTTGGGGGAATAAAAGTAATTTCGATATATATAGGTTTTATTTTCTTTCTTTTAATATGCACATATTTATAAGAAACGTATTGCAGTACAGGAGACGAGCATTCAAAACATACCATTTTTACTTATTTCTATACGTCGCTGCTGAAAATGCACTATTCACAAGTAATATTTCTCAAAATTTAATGCATTTTCTTTTAACTGGTATACTTGCAAACACTCGTGTATAAAAAATGTTAAAATAAGCATACGAAAGTAACCAAAACTGTAAACAAATCCATTGACAAAAATATAGGTTTTATGTTAGTTCCATCTCTCTTCAAAGAGTTGGTTAATCAAAGAATCTGCAACTAATTTCCTTTCATCTTCGAAAATACTTGAACACATTTTTCATTTACCATATCAAACAAACTTATGACACCAATATGTGAGCAAGCATTAATGTTTTAAGTAATTTCTTAAATATTCAGTCGTATTAATGGATTCTTAAAGATATTAAATGGCTCCACCTGTACCTCAAATTTTTCTATTCATTGAAAAAATTTTATATTAGATTTCATATCATTTGTAATAAATGTTATATTTTGTTAAAATCTTTTAGACGGTCTTTATATTTCATGTAAAGAATCAAGAATGTATATGCAGTAGCATTTCGAATGATATATCATAATATATGCGTAAAGACATTATTTATTAAATTTCATTGAAATAATTACCTGCTTTTACTCCTTTACAAAAACAAATGTAAATTTTACTTTTAAATAGAACCATAGAAAATATTACTTTTGTGGTAACATCTTCGTCCAGAATGCGCTGTCTATCTTGCTCATGCGTAGTGGAGAGCTTAGTGCTATAAAGGCACAAGCATCATCTGTTATCTCCTCTCTTGCTTTATGTTCCTGTCGACATGTTAATTCAATTATCATTTACTTTACTTTTATCTTGTTAAGTTTATTAAAGTTTTAATTGTGATATATGAGTTAGTTTCTTCAGTGTTGCGTGCAGTTTCCTCACACCTGCACGAGCCAGTTCACACATGCATACCTGTCAACGATGGTTTGAACCTTCCAAGTTACCTTGCCTAAGGAGATGCAGTAGCTATTCTCTTTGTTGCAGTAACTAGAATAACTTAAAGTAATTTCTGGCCCTGGTGTTATAGACCATAATGATAGCCAGGTTAGCCTATTGACCATCGCATCGATCCGAAGTTGCAACCTTTACACTTGGTTTGCTAAACTTTTTTAATGTGCTCATATTTAGAGAAAGGTCGGAATTCTTAAAAAAATAAAAAGAAAAGAAGATTCTACATATATTTTATTGCCAACATATATATATTTTGGTTTATAATTTCTCTAATACATTCTATTAATATCTCATTAATAATATCTCTATCACATGGACATTTTATTCGATTAAAAAGGCATTTAGCAATATTTAATTTTCGATTCTTAGGAAGTCATATTAAGAGAGCAATTTAAATAAATGTAATATAATATATAAACAAATTTTATACTTGTGTCCTTCTCATTTTCTTAAATATGATATTGCATAGATTTTTAAACTCATAAGAAAGTATCTTTTAAGTGGAGCACATAATTAGATCTCACAAAAAAATCACAAGAATCCATAAATTTACTTAAAAATTATAAATACTATATTCACATTTTTTAATCTATAATATTATAATTTAATGAATCCATACTATAATGATATGGCGTAAATTACTTTTAAAAGTATAAAAAAAGGAATTTAAAGATGAAACGATTTCTCTCTTCTCATACAGATCGTACATATAATTTTTTTTACAAATCGTGTGCAGTGAAAAGAAACCCAGAACTGTTTCTGAATGAGTATACAATTGAAAGTTTTTGAAGAAAGAGTGCCTGATATTGATTTTTTAAAATTATTTTATTGACATTCGACACATAATCTATTTCCCCCCCCCCTCCAAAAAACACTATTTGACTTTGCTAATATATCTAGTAAATGTTACAAATAAGGGTTTTACATCTGAAAACACAAACAGACATTCAACAAGCTGAAAATCCAGATTGATTTTTCAGCATTGTCCTAAACTTTCACATCTGAAGCGATCATTATCTAATATTCATTTATAATTCGTGGCTATTTGTAACAATCTAGTGCAGTGGTTTTATTTATTTTAAACAAAATACTGGCATAATAGCATGTAAAGATAATGGTTTACAAATCCAGGCTGTATTTAAATTCCTTTTAGAATAACTAAAGTAGCCTTTAATAATCCTATAGAACCATAGTCAAATGAAAGTCCATAATGATTAGGTCTGCAGCCATTTTCTACCACGCAATCACAAACCAAAAAATCGAGTCACAATATACTTTTTCGGAGAAATACCTGTTAGTAAATGAAAAAAATTCCTTAAATTTCCTTCCCCAAAAAATGAAGGTATTTAGGGGGAATTCTTGTAGTTATTTTTGAAATGCAACAATAGAAATCCGATTCCAAGGGGAAGTAATATTTTCTCCAATGATATAAGAGGAATTAAATAGGAAATGCTTAATTATAATTAGCTTTTTATGTTAACTATAACTAATTCGATTCGGCTCTAATCCGATTTATTTTTTTCTTTAGATGAAAGATTTCAGTCTTAATTTGTTAATATTACTTTTCTCATTTGCATATTAATATAAATGTAACAGCCGAGAATTAGATCTAATTAACGGCAAGATTAAAATCACAATTGCAGGAAATTTTATTCTATTTGCAACAAATTGTCACATTTAATCACCTTTGTTGTGCTTTTTCTCAAATTTTACATGGAAGAATAAAAATAGACTCTCAGACACCAGCATTATGAAATGCATTTATTTTTATGCGCAATTTCTGACAAAATGAATGTGTATACAAAATGATCATAAGTTATTTATTTTCAGTATGTTTCTGTTTTCTTTGCATCTATGAAAATCTTTTCTTTCTGAAATATATTTCTTTTATTCTTCAGTAAATAAATTACGATTCTCCAAAAGATTTGAACGAAATTTGAAATTAAAGAGGGTATGAAGATTAGAAATGAACTTTCAAATTAAAATAATTAACCATATCACTGATATTCGCCATCATAACAGTATTATGCAAACTGTAGAATACAAATACGAATAATAATCAAGAAACTATTGTGTAGTTTTTCTCTTGTCCAGAGTTTTAAAAGGCAAATTAAGAAAAATACCAATTTAGACAAAATACCAAGTCTATTTTGAATTTAATATTCTTCTTTTTACGTTTTCCTCTTAATTTTAAGACATGAAAAATTATCATGGATTTGACAGTGGTTTTGGATCTGAAACCATTTAAAATGCCGTCTGTATACATGGTGTGCACACTTATCATGGTCCAATAGATAATTTCTAAACCGTCCCTATGAGCCCAAGATACTTTACGATATCTCCGAGATGTTGTTACGATATTCTGAAAGCCGTACAACATCGTCAAGATATCGTATGAATATTGTAAGGCATCTTGTGCTAACAGGGGTTAGATATAGAAATAGAAAATTCTTTAAATGAAGGGAAGAATTATACGTTTTTGAGTGAATAAGTATATTCCCGAAAAAGTTAAGAAATCTAACTTTTCATACAGTCCTCCGGTCCTATCTATCACATTCAGTAAAATATTCTTGCCACTATAACAATTTTAATAAAAAAAGTCCCTCTCTTCTGCGACTAAAATTTACCGAGTTATGGAGTTTTGAATATCGCTGACGTAGACCACTTTACACCATTTTAATAGCCGTCTTGCAGACGATCCACCAATCAATGCGCAGCACTTTCTCTACCAGGCCGCTGATTGGTTAAAAATCGTGAAATTCAAAGCTCTGTAAGTTCTCACTCAGTTTTAGTCGCAATGGAGAGTGTGACTTTTTTGCTTTAAAGTGTTAGAGTGTCGAAAATATTTTACTAAATATGACTGTTTGGACCGGGGGACCGTATAAAAAGTTAGAATTCGTAACTTTTTCGGAAATATATTTAGTGACTCAAGAAACATAAAATATAATTATTCCTTTTATTTCAGGAATTTTGTTAAATTGGAACTATATGTCTATCTGTAATGGTTTAGAAATTAGCTATTGGACCACGATAAGTGTAGACACCCTGTATAAAGTACGTTATCTGCCATGTTGTGCTCTATTTCTATAAGATGACATGTTTCAAATGTCATGCAAGATGTCGAAAAAGGCATTGAAAAGTTGCTGCAAATTAAATTTTTAAAATGTAAAAAACATTAAAAAATATCAGCATAAATAAAAGTGTATGATAATTTGCTACAAAAAATTTATTAATAGAATATAATACTAATAATATTTATTAATAAAACAAGTTTCACAGATTCATTAGATTTGTATTCAACTTATTGCTCTTTATAAAAGAGAAAAAAATTGGAGCTTCAACACTCGAAATGCATATATTGCTTAATTTTTGTTTCTTATAAAGAAGAAGTTTATTAGCACAAAGCATACATTGTTAGTAAAATAATCCGACACATTAACTTATTTTGTGTTGAGTAAAGAAACTTGAGATTAATGCAAATCACCTCAATTCCTTCATAAAAAAAATCAAACATGGATATAATTGATTATTTTTTTAACATTTCACTACCCATTCTTCGTGGGCATAAATCTTCCAAAATTTCCTTTTTGTAACTTACTACACATCAAGCAAAAACAGAAAAAGAACCAAGACTTAAGCTATGCTGCTGAAGGGAAAGATAGAATATTCACTATGCAAACAACGCGAAAAATAAGCGAATTATTTATGTATTCCCGTCTGAGGTTTAATTTTTTCTGAAAAAAAATGAATAAAAAGCCGATCCTTTGTTTAGGTTACGAAAAACTCCATGGAACGGAATATATACGTAGAATGAGCAAACTCAATTCATTCAAATTAAATGCATAGCACAAGGAAATGGTAAATTCAAACAAAAGGAACAACCACCTCCCAGTTCCTGAGTCTTTAATCAAATAACTTTCCTTATTCTTAAATTCCTATGCATTATACATCAGCACTGCTTGCAGAGCCGCCTTTGTTATTCGCCAACTGATGCTACCATTTACAATGGAAATTATAATGCGCCGACATACAGAAAAAAAAGGCATCCCCTGCATAAGCGAAACGGAAACTTTCAAGCTGCAACCAGTATTAAACGGAATGAAATGTTTAAGAAACACAAGAAACGCACGATAAATATGTAGGCACTCTTAAATATCCCCCCATGCAAATTTTGTTGATTATGTGAAAATTATACGCTTTTCATGAATCCTATTTCCACTCCAAGGCCTTCCTCTATCTCTTTGTTAAACAACAGGTAAACACCCAGGGAACAGAACAGTCATAAACCTGCACAGAGTCACGTCAGCAGAGAGACAATAAAACACATTTAATGGTTTCTGAGAAGAGAAAAATGCTAAAATATTTGAAGGATTTCAAGATAGGTAAACTTGGAGGTTTTAAGGCAGTTGATGTTTATTTCTATAAAATCTCGGAAACGAGCAACATATTTTATATTTTACTTCACTTTAAAATTTTAATTTGAATAATTATCCTTAGTATGTTACATGATAGCGGTACAGCATAGTAAAAGCGGAAGAAGAACATACTTCGAGTTTCTACATCCGGAGTTAAAAGATATGCGAAATGTTCACATTCTTTCCTAACTATCACGGTTCAAATTCAGAACAAATATGAGGCATATTTACGGATCCTACATAGTAAGGAATGAGGTCGCTTCTGATTGGCGCTCAGCGTCACGTGACTTGGCTTGCTTCTAAATGACGTCGTGAAACTAAACAGTGCTTGTCAATGCTGAAGGTTCGTCCTTTATTACTTTTATTCTAAAAATCTATTCATCATTTCCTTGAGAAACATCAGGATAATTCTAATTAGAAGGTAGTTTTGATTTCTCAATAATGCGATAGCAGGAGACAAAATAATAATTAAATTCCCGCCTAAGCGCGGTGCTATGATATCATTAAGAAACGAGCAAAGTCACGTGACGCTGAGAGCCAATCAGAAGTGATCTCATTCCCTACAATGCAGGATCCGTAAATATGCAAATATGACAGTCAGAGAAAAATGTATAAGTTATTTTAAGACAAAATATATACATCCGTGAACACTGATAGCTTAGTAGTTGAACTATTTATTGCCTTCAAAAAAATTGCGAATTAAGTTCTTCTATCTGAAGATCAGCTCTTGAATTTTACTAATAAGTTCTAAATATAATTAATGGAATAACTTTGCAATATAGTAAAATAGTTTGCATTACCATATCTATTATCATCCTGCTAATAGTTGCATTATCTTTACGAACCAATTATATACATCCCTAATAGCGTAAAATGTTCTACAATATTGTTACGATATCTTCACGACATTGTACGGCATTCAGAATATCAAATAACGTCGTGAAGATATCGTACAATATCTTGTGCTAATAAGGATACTTCTGGTCCTAATCTTAAGTTTAATTGAAGAATCGTTGTTTACCTCAAAAAGACGGTATGGAATATAAAACGTGAGTGTCAGCAAAGATAAAACAGCAATTCCTTGAATTTAAACCTCTCCCAAAAGCAAAATAAACTTAGGAATAATTTAAAAGAAACCTTACACATGGTTTATCCGTTTTTGACTTCTGTATTATATTGGAATCTTTGTTGATGATGTTGTTGTAAACATTTATGCACGTATGAAGATAACTTTAATATTCTCAGTTATTTGAAATGTTTTTGGATTTTTAATTCACATCAATTTTCAGGATTTTGAAATGGGGTTAGAGTTATTGGTAATTGCATTAAAAGACTACCGAAACAGTGACTCAGCACAATATAGCAAACATGTACGTATTCAATATAATTTGGTAGATAAGATAGAATCAATCGGTGATCTTAAGTAAAACTGTTAAGAATATCGGTAAGCCGAGTGTACACTTTATCAGAATGGTAGCATTTTGGGCAATTGAACAAAGTACAAATTTTCCTGGTTACTACTTTTAGAAAGGCCTTTGTAATTCTTTTGAGAAGTTCAACAGAAAATATTCAATTGAGAAGTTCAACAGAAAATATTCAATTGAGAAGTTCAACAGAAAATATTCAATTGAGAAATTCAACAAAAAATATTCAATTGAGAAGTTCAATAGAAAAAAGGGCGAGACCGAATATACGAGAAACAAAGAGTTTTCAATAAGAGAGAGAAATTATTAGACATATTGTTCTCAAGAAATAATTCTTCAGAAGGTCAATGGCAAGAAGACTGGTGATATATTTTCAAGAAAACTGTAGAAACAATAATGCTGAAAGCAGCACGAATGTTCGAGCGAAATTTGAAATATTTTATAAAATAAAATTATATTTGCTATCAATATTTCTCAAAATATTACGTTTCAACTTCTGCTTATTTTTAAGTATAACTCACTAGTTACTATAAATTAATTTTTCATAAATTTAATAACTTTCAACTGAGATTTAAAAGAAACACTTGTGAAATTATGAAAATACAAGTACGACTAAATTTAATCTAACATTTTAAATATAAATTTTTATTGAATAAATGAAGGGAAACTGGTTCAACGAATAAAATACAAATATATTTTATAAAGACTTAGAACAGCAAAGAAAATAAGTTTTTCCGTATACGATTTATTTATGAAACCGGGCTACAGACCTTCGTATTCTCCATCTCACTGGGAGACGTACTATTCTGTTGGTTTTAAATGCCAGATCATATTTGGCTTATTTGTAATACAGTTAGTTACAATATACATGAAAGCCGAGAATAGACTGTCTGGAATGAAGTAAAAATCCTGACATGGAATCGCATTTTTAATTCTTGTAGCATTGATGTCTATAAATTTAAAAGGGAATCTGTATTCTTTGAATAAAATTTCACATTAATCAATTAAATGCAAATTCATAGGATTAAACAATTAAATCAGGATATTGGAAAAGGAACTTTTATTTAATTCAACTTTTGGAGTATGTCTGCATTTCGTGTGGATAAAATTTGAATTTCGACAAAAAGTGTGAAGTTTTATGTGATTTGGTTCAGCGTATATTTATCAAATATAAACAAATTTATATATCAATCCGTGAAATTTTACGTTCATCCGAAAGCTGGTTACAGATTATTGTTTTTTATACTTGGAATCCTTTATATTTTTTCATATCTTGTTACAAATCCATTTCATTCAATAATTGTATTCCTAATTTAATCTACGAAAAATAATTGAAAAAATCTGTTATAGAGTGTGAGATATTGCATAATAGTATCGCGTAAACACATTTTGATAAACAAAATTCACAGCATTAATTCAGGTAGCTTGCATTCCTCTAAGCTTAAGCTAGTGTTGCTGAAATGGTGAATCAGCCAATTGTGAAAGGCAGTATTCATAAGCAGTTTCTATTCAAATTTTCATGAGACATTTGAAAAATAAATTGCTTCTGATATTTCATACTTCAAAGCAAAAGAAATGCATTTCTATCACATAATACATTCAAATTTTTTTATGATTTTCACCTTTTAAATGTATTATGCTTTCAGTCATTTTTATTTTAAAGATTACGAGAATGCTAAAGTAAAACAAAAAAAAAAACATTTCGCAACACTTCAAAATTGATTATCTCTTTCCTCGAAATGTTAATGTCTTCTGCTAAAATTACTCTGCGCCATAAAATAAATCTTTTTGCTCTAAAGACAGCAAGAAATCTTATTAATCTTGGAAGGGTTTTTTTTTTACTATTCTCTCATGTCATGTTAAAATTCACTTATTGAACTTAATAATTCTCTCTCGTAAACTTCGGAAACTCGGTCAAATTGAAATTTTTTCACATAAGAACACTATTCATCTAAGTCGTTTCAAAATTTCAAAGCATCATGCCTTAAGGCACAGAAATATATTTTTATTTTGGAAAGAAAGCCGGAATTACGTGGTTATGAGATATTTGAAGTTAGTAAGCGTAAGGCAATTTAGAGATTTATTCCTTTAAAAAACCGTAAAATATCAAAATATGTGCTAGTGTAAAAATTATTGGAATATATTTAAACTATTTCTTTATTTCTCAATTTAATTCAAAATTTGTACTTAAGATGAATATGTAAATCCCATATCACAAAATCAATGAATATATTTTTATGTTTCTTGATTAATTTTAAAATATGTAGAAGATAAACTTTGACTTATAAATGATACATAAAAGAGAATATATGTTTACTCATAAGGGAGTAAAGTTCATTTTCTTTGTATCTGCTGAATGAATAAAATGTTATATCTGGTATACAGTTTTCTATTTATTTTAGTTATAGAAACAAATTTTGGTCTTTTCTTCAATTAATCCATGACGATCTGTAAAGAACTTTTTCTTCAGTTCAAAGTGAAATTCAAGAAGAGACATTAGCAAGGATAAGCTATCATTTTTTTATTGACCAATTTTCTTTATTGGACAAATTATGCAATCTTTACGTTTAACCGTAAATGTTTCTTTTCGTTCCTTGAATATGTAATGAACAATATCAGACACTTCAATACCAAATGTTAAATAGCGAGATTATTTCGGTCATACATATTCATGAATGCACAGAATGCTTCGGAAAGTACTTTGTCAAACTGAAATTATTTGCAATCGATTTTTAAATATTAAGAGAGGTTTCAGATAAGACAATCGCAGATTATTTCATTCATAACCTGCCAATTGAAATTCTGTTGGATTAAGCAGAAACATTATGTGCTATTGTTTAAATATAATTAATTATTCTACTTGTCAATCTCCCAATGTCTATTGGGCACAGTAATATTATTTTCCATCGGTAAAATGAAAAGATGGATATTCTTGGTTTAGTTTTGATTCTTTAATTTGATATTTAAGTTCATAGTCATCTTCTTCAAATGTATTTGTTGCATTTCAAATGATCAATCAGTTTTCATTAAATACAGCCGGCGAATATTAATTGGATTGAAATAAGGACGCTAAAATGAATACTTTATAATTATATATAAATATATATATTGCACAGCAAAATTAATTTAACCTGACTAAAGCTTGTCCACAGTCAAGCTGCTATATTTATTGTTGAAAACTCCATATACTTGGATTGCCTTTTTCAATACTATTAATAACAACAGAGTATTTTTACATGTTGACATATAAATGTTTAAGCTTAATTTTATGTTCATGGTATCTATAGTATTTTCAATTCTTTAGATTTGCTTTAAATTTGGTTGTATTATTCAAATAATGACTTTTTAGTATAGGATTTGCTTCTTGATATGTCTTGTTTCTGTATGATGATATATATATGACTTAGAAATTTTTCCTTGTTTTCTCATCTTGAAAATAAGTCCATTTTAACGACAGTCAATTTTTAATTACGAACGAAATACTTCTACTTCAGTCCTATGATAAAAGCACTTTTACTATAACAAGACTCGCAAGGGTCGCAATATTTCTCGAGCCTCAACTTCGGCACTTTTCCCTTTTCGGTACTATAAAAACTCGCCGCGTCTGTGTAACTTCCTTCATTTTTAATAATGTAACGCACTAAGCAAGTCACGTCGTTTTAGGCTTAATTCTTTACTCCTGGGTATGACTTTATTATTTCAATAATCTTTATCATAGCGTACTCTACAACTAATTTGATTATGCCTTACTTCTGGAATAAACAGTTTTGGCCTTAAAAGACTGCATCTTTTTTGAATTTGGATAAACACAACATCAAAGGAAATCTTTCAATTATATATATATATATATAATTATCGGCGTACTGAGTGTGTACGTTGAAATTGCGCAGACGTGCGGCAGTTTTATTAATAGAAATAGCAGTTTTCCATATATTAAATCTAATGACCTGATGATTAATAAAGACAGACGCAACACGAATCGCTGCAAATTCTTTTATTGATTGAAAACAATTTTTTTCCATAGGAGCTCTTTCTGAAAAATAACCTTTTTGGGAAAGCAAATTTCAACCGTTTAATTATACACCCGCAGAAGAATTAGTCGATACAGTAATAAATGGTTTCATCTTCTAATAATTATAACACTTTTAACATCTTGGCTTGTTCGATTGGTAGTTTTTATTACATTGGATGTTAGCACATTTTTTAGCCGATTTTGTTTCGCTGTAGGGAAAATTCGTTTACTTGAACAAACTTATTTCCCCAACAATTACATTTTTGAAGATGTAAGTTATCATCTACAACGAACATTTTTATTTACATGCAAAATGGCACTTTTAAAGAAGCTATGGATGTAAGGCTACATACTTTTAGATATCTAAAGCCGCAATAGGTAATATTGTTAAAAACAAAGGAAAAAATTGTCAAAGTTTGGTTACAAGTGGAAAAATTGTTTCAAATATGCATTCAAGCAAGAAACGCAGTTTATCGAATAATGCAAAGGTGAAAACTTTAATGTTAACAGATAATCCTCCAAGTCAAAGATTTGTTTCAAAAACATTATCGTCCTCAGTATTATCTTTAAGCAAATTATCATCACTGATTTAAATCTAAAAAAGGCCAAAAATTGCAATTTCCATTGTCTTTCTCCACGTCATATCGCTGAACGTAGAACACGCTACAGAATTCTTTACGAGAAGCATTTATCCGGACAAAAATGGAAAAAAATGTTATAATAATAGACGAAGATTGAGTCTATTTAAAGGACCAAAAGAAAATTTCTTTCAATTTATTATCATCCAAGAGGAGAAAAAATGTCTTAAAATATAGTAAAATAATCTAAAGATAGTTTTTCTAAAGGAATTATGTGTGCTGTTGGTTTTTCATATAAGGGGCAAATTAAGTGCAAAGAGAGTGGATAAAAATATTAAGATCCACTCCACATAACATCAGAAGAGTATTTTATCCACAATATTGAAATATAAAACAGCATCTCTTTACCCACAATGCCATCAATAAGTAGAACTGCATCAGAACAAAGCAGGCAGCCGAAAATACACTGGTAATTTCCTGGAAAAAATAGAGCAAGAAATGGGTATTCACTATTATTCCTGGTTAATAGTTTTGTCTCGCCCATGGGTTTTTGCGATTTTTGACTTTTCAAAATCGCATTATCCAAACGACGACCTACAAACCTGTGTGGGCTTTGGAAAGCTGTTCAGGAGGGATGGGACAAAATGTTTCTCCTGCTACCACAAAAATCATTACTGTCATGAGTGACGATGTAGAGAAATTGTTAAGGAATAAGGGCTACTGAACGTTTAAAACAGAAAAATATGTTAAATAGTTCTTTAAATACTATTAAAATCGTCTAAAAAATGTTCGAACACCCTCTGTATTTTCCATCCGCATTGAGCAGCAACCACATAGGAAGCTTTACAATATATATTTCTTTTTTGTTTGTTTAACTCATACAAGGCTCCATCTGCAGTCTAGATGGCAAAATTTGACATTAAAGTTTCACTTTTGCAACTTTTCTGAATTAAACCGCTGAAAGCTTCTGAAACTTTCATAATTTTTTAATTTTCCTTTCTTGGGTGTTAATTTTTAAGACTATGATTATTTGTTCCCTCTCAAATCATATTACACAAGAGACGTCGAAATTATTCAATTAAATTATCAGGAAAACAAACGGATACAATGGACTTATAGATCAAATGAATTTATAATCATAATTTTTTTATTATCACGCAAAATTTTAAACCATATTTTCAACAAAAAAACTAAAATGTACTTATTTTCATTCTCAAATTTGAAAATTTACTATCTATATTAGATTCACAGCTTGAAATTTAACATTTAATTTTTAAACTTCCTAGTCAAGATTGTTATTTTTTTCGTAACTAACACTTTATACTCACAGATTCTGAAGATTTAGCTTCCATCTTAGCCATAAATTTTCAAAGACTAGGAAGTCGTTATTTTGAAATTTTGTTTCTTTTAGAAAAAAAGAAGATTACAAGTTAAGCTCCCCATTAACGAACAGTGTGATGTATTTTTCTTAACATTTAAATATATATTTAGATCGTGCTCCAGCGCTTGGGTTGGTGAAATAAAAACATATCCTACTGCGTAATAAATTTAAAGGTACTATAAGAAAACAAACCCATTTCTCGTAGAACCAGGAGTGGGTAGTCCACACTAAGTCTTATCTCCAAGGAGAAAGCTCTAGTCTTTGGGGCAGATATTGCTGCCCAGGGAATATCCTGGGTTGCGAGGATGAAGGTTAAAAAAGAAGAGCGCAACATTAGTGGGAAGGAGTTGCTATACTCTGCAGTTAAATTGCTCAAAAACTCTGCGTTCCTGCTGGGGCTGCTAGCTTCAGATCATTGGGTGAAGTGCATGGCTGTTTGTATAGAACCCAATGCAAGTAATGGAATTGTAAAGTGGAAAACCTTTTTCTTTACAACTTTTAGATGTGGTATTAGAATCTTACGATCGTTACGTAGGGAGTTTCTGTTTTATTCTTTATTCTATTACTTCTTTATCAATTTATAGAAATATTTTCGAGTTTAGCTTACGATTTCCAACTTAATGTATTTGTGTTTATCCCGGTTCGTGAGAAGTAGAGGTTTTCTTTTCTAGGGATTTCTCCGATTAGAAGTGAGGCTTAATATATTTTAAAATCATTGTTTTTTCAACTGGGTGCGATAGATTGTGTTTAATTTTAAAACTACTGCAAAAGACTTTGAGGGATTTAAAAAAATTGTGTTGATATTAATCTAATTATTATTCTGGTACAGAACTGGGTTTCTCTCCGTTTTATTTAGGAAGTTACTATTCAAAATTATGGAATCTCTAGGTAAATAATTTTAAAAAAGTACATCAATCGTCAATCATTCAATTTAACACGGAAAATTATTTTTGATGTAAATGTGTGTGTGGCATTCTTTACTTCATGTTTCGTCCTTGGAAGAATATGTAAAGTACTCAGGTGTATATTAAATTGTTATTGAAAAAAATGGGAGGGCGAAATCCCTACCAGTCAGTAATCCAGTTCAGTCAATCTAATTAAAATCTTGTATAAAATCTTTAGCGAATAAGTAGAAGTATTTTAAAAAATGACAATTATGTAGGCCCAAGGAATGAAAATATATAACAATTTATTAATTGAGAAGGAAAAATTAACTTTTAAAATTATTTATATTCAAAAACAATGATGAGCACCATCTATCACATTTTACCTGGTAATTCGGTTATATTTCTTTTCATACAAATGTATTCATTTAGAAATAAAAAAAATTCTCATGCTCATTATATAATACATCCAATTAATTTTGAAGTGTTATGCACATAATTGGAAAATATACTTGCGGTATTTATCTTAGTACTATTTATCTGAAACCCATTTTCTTGCTGTTTGAAATGCTTTAAAAGAGCAAGTTGCACTAGGAAACAAAGAGAATGAAGATCGTTTATTCAAATGCAACAAATTTTACTATTACTGGTAATTGTCATGCTCGTTATAAGTATTTCCTTTTACTCATGAAGTACTAATTCATGTTTAAGGAGAATAAGACTTTTTGGTTCATCATGGCAGATATTTTGCATTAGGTTAAGTAGATTTTTAAATTGAATTATTAATTTTTAGCGTTAATCTTATAAGAAAATTTACATTACGTTAAGATAATTGTAAAATTTCATTTAAGAAAAAGTCCAACGTTAGTTTTTTTGCACGTGGTTTTAATTGGTGTTTTTATAGATTTCCTAATATCCCTTTCAAAGTCGAGAAAACAAAAATAATCCAAATAAAGCTTCCATCATTCGCCATAAACTTGTAACACTGCTTTCCCACTGATGCAGCACAAATAAATATTTACAAGATAAGTCAGTCATTGCTAATTGTAGATAATCAGGCTAAAATAATTTCCTTTACGAGATATGTCTGCAATTGCAGAATATTCCGAACAGGTGAGCGCATGAGTAGCATTGCCTAACTACAATACATAAACCGATTTGCTCTCACGTTAGTCTCAGGAATCATCTACTAATTTAAATTAATAACGGCGTAATCTCGTTTGAATGCCAACTGATATTGATAGGCGAGACTACTGACCAGTTCTAATCTGAGGACAGGCGCATTCAGAGAAGCTTTGATATGTATTCACTGATGATCAAAATATGCTCCATAATGCAACTGGAGTGCCAGATATCCTACAAGTTAATCGACAACAATTTTTTACGTCTATACGTCATTGTTTGCAAACCATATCTATAAAGTGAGATGACATGAATAAAGGAAAATTTCAAAATGGCACATTTCAAACAACCATAACGTAATGTTTAATTATGACCATCGGGGGGACACCGTGAGTTCGCGGAGGAGAGGCTGCCGTATAAGTAAGCAGGCTCTCGTCACCCCGATGGCACAATAATGGTGGTGTGGCTCTTTGGGCCCACTTCCGATGACGGGTGAAACGGAGGATTGCTGCATGAGCCGCTCGTAATGGGGGCTATTATGCAGGAACCACAGTGCCCCACTATCTGTTGCGGCGGCCGGTCTTTCAGTTGTTACCCGGATGCTTAGGCAGGGCGGGGTGATGCCTTTTTGGTCTATGATTCGTCTGTGGACTGTAATACATGTGCAGTACGCGCTTCTAATATTTTATTAGTCTGACGATTTTTCAGTTGTACGGATAAAGGTGCTGTTGTAAGATGCAATGTAAGGCCAATGCAAGCAAGCAATGGCCTTTGGGCAAAAATGATTCTTTTTCAAGGATAAACTTCTGAATGAAACATGCGAGATCAAATAGGAGACGGTAACTAACTGCAAAGGACTCTGGCTCATAAGATATAAGGAATAGAAGAAATATATCAGCTGTTTCGTGGTAAAATATTAGTAAATGTTGTTCGAAATTTTCGTAATTCTTTTTCGTTTATGATTCGGTGTGTCCTCCGATGGTATTCCTTTTCCAGAGCAAAATGATTATCTTGATAGTTAGGGCAAGTGTGGAGTTGAAACTGCGTGTTAAGAGGAATTCCACCTAATTTGGTGTGTTATATATTTACCTACAATTGCTTACGTGTTCCGTATTCACGGCGATGGGTTAGGAAGATGTGCTCAGAGCACAGTCTACCCCGTTGTTCCAGAAGAAAAATATGCGAATTAAAGTATAAAGCAGCAAAATTAAACAAAGTGTTTTTGCTTTAATAATTATCGTGGTAGGTACAATACGAATCTGAAACAATTATATCTTTAAATAAAGAAAAACACAATGCATTTAATATTTACCTCCTTCTGATCACATAATTTGAGAATCTTAAAATTTTGAAAATTAAATTATTTTCTTTTTTAAAATTATATTTTGAAGTATATGCTAATTTTATAAAGAATTTAAATACGACATTAGTAACAGAACATAAACTAATATTCTTCATTTTCATTTCTGGCCGAATTTTAACTATGTGCTAAAAATGTATAGTAATAAATATATTAGCTCTGTATAGTAGTGGCGATATGGTTACCTTCGATCTGCTCTATGCCGTCTGAAAATTCTTTTGAAGAGAACAAAATAAAAGTTTCATCCTATGATGTTGCAAATTTTAGATCTTCTATTACTGCGGTTTTGTTAAATATTGGGCATAAAAATAGCTATGCACTCGAAAGATATTCGCTTAAAGAATAATATTCATTGCCTTTTTAAGCCTTCTCTAACTCAGAATATATTTATATATTATAGAGAATCGGAATATATATATTTCAAGACTAAAAATTGGAGTAGAAAAGTGTCCATTTTATATAACCACCATAGAAATTCTCTTTCTTAGAATACGGTAATCTGTTTATTTAATTAGTCTAAGCCAGTTCAAAAAATAACAAATAACCTTGTTGTATGAAATTCATTTTCCCCGAACTTGAAAGATAAGATACTATGCATACTCAATGATGGATACTTTTGAAAATAAATTTTCTTTCACTGTAATTTTAACTCCTTCCGATAAAATGACAAGTATAGTTCGTCATTGTTTTTCATGTTATACAGTACCATTCCATGATTAAATCTCACCGGCATGGGTTAAGGAAACATATCTGTCATCTGCTTTGGTAATGGGCCATATTTTGTTGTATAGCAGAATCTATATTTTTAACCCTTTGGACTTATGTCGAGTCGGACTCTGCATTCTGAATGATGCCTGTTTTACACATTCTTGTTGGATAGCGCTTATAATAAAAACCCATGTTATAGCAGAAACACAGATTGATTTTTAAGAATTACAGAAAATTAATAACAATATTTTTCAACTTCCTAAAGCGGTAAATCAATTTTTACACTCACACATGTATAATTATGCATCTTATTATCTTTCGAAGTGTAAAGGATTAACAATTTCATCAATTAAACATAATCACTTGTGATAATACAGTGGCATAATCACTGAAAATTTTAAAGAATATGTAACAATAACTTATACAAAGTATTTTGCAAAATAACTCCAAATTTGTCCTTTTGTCTGCAGTGTGAAGAAAATAAAGTACAATTACTTTAAGCCGTACTGACTGGAAAACTCAATTACCAAAACTATTCTGACCTCAAGAAGACATAAAATAGAGACACAGTAATTAACAAACCCTGAAGACCATGGCTTCACAGTTTTCTCGAATTATATGAAACTCTATATCATAAATTGCATCTGTGCCATCCGTAATTCAGAGAAAACATTTACATAAAATTTTTCAGCGATTTATCTTCTAGAGAGCTTTATTTCCATTTTCCAATGAAAATGGTTAGTAGGCAATCACAAAAGCGTAAATAAAGCGCACTTAGTATGGATGACTAAATGACTTTCAGAAGAAGAGCATTGTTTTAAATAAGAACATGAGACTATCATACAACTCCATTGGAACAAGAGAAAATGCGGCTTCGAAGCGTGCTGCGTTGAATTCCAATGTTAATGCTAAAAATACATATTGGCTTCATTCCAAAGTGCTCCATTTTATCGATGGTTTCGAATCTTCTCTAGTCGGATAACACTGAGCACGTATCCTTCAACTGTTCGCATGACTGGTTTGAAAAGCACATTACACAAGCATGGATGACGGAACAAACACAAACTTCCAGCAGTTTCTTCATCGATGGATGTAACAGACAGTGGATTGAATTCATTTTGCAGGCATCTTCATTTTCGCAAAATCTAACTTCATTTGTCGCCACACATGTAATGCTAGTTTACTTCAGGGTCGTTTCAGCTATTTTATTAGTCTTTTGTAAAATCGCAGAAAGCATAAACTGTTAATTCTTCATTATTACATAATCTACATTAAAAGTCTTTGTAACTTAACTTGAACAAATACATCGCTATTTCGAAAATATTGCGTCTATTTAAAGAAATAGTTTTTAATTTCATAAATTATTTTAAAATCCCATTTAATCCGATTAGCTATTTTTCCTTTCATTAAATTTCTTTAAAACTCAATTTATGAAAGGATTATTTTTCACATTATAGAAAAGGTAAATTTTTTATTATTCGAAATTTATTGCATAAAATCCTTATTCATAAAATGGATTTATTTTCTCTATTAATATGCTAAATTTATCGCATGAAAGAATTATTTTTCTTTTCCTTCAATGACTGAAGTTTTAACTTCGATCCATTAATAATATTACTTCGAATATGAAATCTAAATCAGAATACTGCCTATCAAAATTGAGCAGACACTGTGCTTATCACGAATTAATTGAATGAATGGCTTTATTATGCAGAAATACTGAGCGCTATCTCTCATGTCAGAATATTTTAATAAAGGCATTATTTTGAAGAAAATCTTATGTAAGATGTATATCATAATATATTTGAAATTTACGATCTATTCCTATCTCTAAAATGTTTTTTTTTTTGCATAATCATATCGGTAGTATCGCAACATTTCACATAAATTCTAAAAATATAAATAATTGATGCACACATATGTATCATACTTTTTACCTTCATAGAGATTCTTATTTCCTGTGGCGAAAGAAAGATTATTTTTAAATGTAAATGCTAAGGAAACTTAAATATTTTGGCTTGTTTGGTTGGCTGAATAATTCTTAAAGTAAAATGCTTGGTCATCCATTTTAACAATAAAACAGATGGACTTTTCTTAGTTCATATATTGTTTTGTTCCTGTGATAAATCATGGTTACTTTTTAAAATATTATTTAATCTGGGCGTCTTTGAGGATTGTACGAGGCTTAGTGGTATCTTAATTTTGTTTAACCAAGATATTAAATTGAGATGATAAGGTATAAAGTTGAAACATATCCATAAACTATATTGTAAATTTTATTGATTTAAGGATAAAGAAGATGATTATTTTTATTTTCCTATTAGAATGTGATTAAACAACTTAATTACTAAACGCATAATTAGACATCACTGTTAAATATCATTAGTTCATTTTTTAATATACTATTTTAGAGAGAATTAAATAATATTAATTTAAAACTTATGTTATTGCTGTTAAACATAAATGGATTTCGATTATATATATATATATATATATATATTTGAAAAATGAAGTAACAAATTAAGCCATTTTAAGTGTTCTCTTCCGAATTTTTCGTATCCATTGACAATACGGCGCCTTTCGTATGTAGATTCGGCGAATAGTGGAAGGAATTGAAGCTGCAATTTGAATTTCTTTTGTTTGACTGATTCCCAGATAGCACGTACGTTTGCAGCAAGTTTGATTTTTACTTGATATTATCTTGTCATGGCAAATTTGACGCGTCGACGTTGTAGCGAAAATGCTGCAAATTAACCAGGGAGAATAGCCACCCTCGCTTGCAAAACGAGTTTGCCACGGCGAAAATAGACAACTAGCGCTACCCCTCCTTTCAATGCAAGTTTGCTGTGAATTTGTCATGACAAGTTCACAGCACGATTGCAAAACAAGTTCGCTGCAAAGTTGAGAGCACTAAAACAGAGAAAGATCTTTCTCTGTTTTAAAGAACATCCGATTTTTAATAGCATCTCCTAGACCGTCCTTTTTATTAATTCAATAAATCAATGATAATTTGTGAAAAAACTAACATTTTTATTAAAAAATTTTGAAACATTTTCCATCATTTTACTAGAACTCGCACTTTCAAGAAAACTTTATCGCCTTTTTCTAAACGTTGAAATTTTAACGTTTATAAACAAAATTAAACCTAAAAAACAGTCAATGTTTGTTGAAAAATAATAACTTATACATTTTGTACCGTTTTAAAGTAATTACTTTTGAACTGTAATTTCATAATTTATTCTACTAGCAAAACGCAGTTATTAGCGAAAATCGCTCTCTCTTTGACTTCAAATCATATTCTCAACTGAAAATTTAAAAAAAATTAATGAAATCAAGAAAACAGTTTAAAATAAATCGTATACGAATCGAACGATGTATTAGCGAAATCTATCTTCTCTTCTCAGAGTTTATCTGGCCGAGTGGTTAGAGCGTCAGGTTTAGAAACGGTAGGTCGCGAGTTCTATCCGAGGTTGTCTTCGTACTCTGCTTTTGCTACAGTTTGAAATGAGTTTGACGTGACTAGTTTGTGGTAAATTTGACGCGTGGTGACTTCGAAGCTGACTTGCAGATTTGTAGAGCAAGATTGCTGCAAACTAAAATTGCTATCTGGGTTGGATCTAAATTTTGATACAGATCTATAGCATGTTAAATTTCATATAGGTCTTGAATTTAAGAGCTATCCTGTTCACATGCCTTTGGAAGGGCGTAAAGGCGTCTTGAAAGATTTCCACCGATATTTCATGCACATCTACTATTCTATGCAAATAATACATTCCGATTTTCATTTGTCTAGCTTGTGCCGTGCTTAGGGTATTAAGTTCGTCGATAGATATAATTATTAAAATTGTTCTTGTAGGACTCGGGGAGATTCTTCAAAGTCCTGAGGCTCGGTATTTTGATGAAATTATTTTTCAAAAGTTAAAATTTACATGACGGCACATGAAATCTGTAGTCTTTTGAAACGGCAGCTCTGCTGGAGGAAAAGGACTTCTTGCAATGACTTGAAAAGCGGAGTGGAGCTTTTCAAGTCACTGAAAGACAAGCTATGTGGTTTCTTTCGAAGAGTTATTTGCATTATTTATCTTTATCTTCTCTGATTGGCCGCCAGATATGGTGCGATTTAATAGTATAAGAGAGTCTATCTACATGACGATGTGGGAAATAATTCCGCAGCGCCGGGAAGTAAAATTCTATTTGATCAGTGTTTTAACTATGACATCTTGTAAATAGCTGAAACAAATCTCCATGTGCAGCATCTGCAACACCCTCAAGGGAAATCTTTAGTGCATGGCAAAATCGTAATAATCATCACTGTTAAATATTTAAATAACACAAGAATCTTCAGATAAACATATGTAAAGTATATATATATATAAGTTTTCAATTAAAAAACAGAAATTTTGCTAGAATAAATGTAATGTATTACAAATTTAAATTTATGGATTATTATATTAATGGCTGCATTCATATATGATTTATTTAAAGTTTGACGAGATAATATACCGATTCAAAACAGGGCATGATTACATTTGCCTACATGAATTAAATCAACAAATTTTCAACTACAGCCGTATTTTGCATTTTTAATTCTTAGCAAAGCGTTATTAATTATAATGGATTCAACAACAAAAATCATAAATTACAATTTTTTATAACTTTAATGCTCATGAAAAACCACATTAATTGTTTTTAATTTTTATCACCATAATTGTATTGTTAAATCTGGAGTATTTCTGAAAGATAAGTTTTGGTATACACAAGATACCAAACTATTGAAGATATAATAAATCTCTTAATAACTATGAACTGAAAAGAATTTATTCAAACCAAATGTACGTCATGCAAATGAAAACAGTTCGAAATGTATTGAAGGTAATCTCACTGCAGGTAGTACTTTGAGTAGTTTTTAATTAATTTAGTAAATTTGATATCAAAGATATTAGTCATAGGCAAGGGCAATCTATATACTTTCTAACCTTATAAATAACGGAAACACAATAAAGAAGACCTTTCCGTCAGGTTCTTATTTATTCCGATGTCTTATATCAATCCCATAGAAGAAATTGTCAATTGCCTCTTCGAAATGGAAAAACCGCGTTCAATGTCCTTGAGGAAAAATGTGCTCCTGTGCATTCCTGGACTGTGCACATTTTTTAACCCTGCAAAATACAATTTCACGAAGAATTAATCATATGCTCCTTTTTCCTCCTTGCTTCAGAAACACATTTTAAGCCGAAACAAAGCCCAGGGCCTCAGACCTGAATATAAAACACCACGGAACGAAACGGGAAAATTTGAGAGAAAAAAGAGGCTAAAAAGAAGAAGCGTATGTGTCATGTGTAAGAATGAGAAACATTGCATAAGAATAAGCCCTGTGGGCGTATCAAAGTCAAAAGAAAAAGTGCCTGGTGCACGTGGAGATTGATTGATGTGCTTAAAATAAAACCTTTCTCTTTCTTCGAGACAATTGGAAAACGTAGGTGCGAGAGGCTTTTGTTTTTGGGCCAGAGGCGATAAGTGTCGGCTTCTCGAAGGCGTCAAAAGTGTCAGCTCTTTATTTTAGCTCCCGAATATTTTGGCTTCTTTATTCTGTATCTCTCTTCTGTTTCTTGGAACAGATGGATAAAGTGGCTGAGGCAGGTGAGAAAGGGATATACTGCGAAACATGATGGTTTAAAAGCTTTGCGTAATACCTCGACTCTCTGCTATGGTGAATCCGAGCCTTCGGAGAATATCGAGACACATTTGTATGATGTCCTGCTATTGAAACTCGAAAGAATTGGTTAGATTGTTTCATCACTGAATGCATCTCAGATGTTTTGGTATCAGTTTTGATGAATAAAAGAAAATGGTTTTACTTCTGTTCTCTCTACTTGAGAAATCCATTCGGAATCGCTAATAGAGGGATTTTCAGCTTCTTTTCTTGTAAATAATTTCAAAAATCTCGACGTAGTACTTTCCAAAAACTAACTACAGTAAGAATAATATTTTTTTGAAGCAATACGAATTCTACTAGAGGTCGATTTCAAACTTTTGAAGAATGTACAGATGACGAAGAAAAACGTCCACGTTGTCATCTCATGCTTCTAACCTCCGGTCGCCGTCAAGAGGATGCTTGAAAAAGCAATCAACTGGAAGGAAATAAATACATATAGAAAGGGTATTTCTTAGCGAAATTAAATTCCAAACCCACAATCATACCATCCTTATGACGATCCTCTTTTTACTTTAAAAAATAGAAACCCACTTCTGGGGTCTTTATATAAGACATGCTTAGTTCATTTTAAAATGCAGATCTGTCCCACTTTGGAGAACCACGAATACGGGATGAGAAGCCGCCGGAGATGTATGCGGGGTCTCGTTTCCTTGGCGAGTACAATAATGACTTGGCCCTGTCCACTGTCTGTGACACTGCGTGCCTCCTACGGGAGTAGTCGTGTCGTAGCCGGTGATGACTATTACAATTCCGACGTCACCGCTCGAGCTGCACCAGCGACTCCGATTGAGACGCATCGGATGGCTTCGCGCCAAGTCGGGGTGCTATCCATATGAATGATAATGCAGAATTACACAGGTTGGTTCATCTGAAGCAGATCAAAGGATTTTGGATTTCTGAATAATGATCAGATGACTCTTGCACAGTTAAGAAAAGAATCTTCTAAACAAAAAAATGCTCCTATTCAAGAGAAGTTTATACACATGGAACAAAATATACGCGTGACATCTTATGTACATATCTGTCTTCGGTGGATATGGGATTTGGACTTAAAACAATTCAATCTCTACCTCTGGATGCTTAAAATTTTGCGCAGTATGAAACATATAGGAAAATATATTTTTCTACTTAGTTTTTAAATGATGAGTTCTTAATCCCCTGCCATTTTTAGCATGGTCTGCTTAGGAAATGCAACTTCATACATACTGTAATTTTAATAAATATTCCAGATAAACATTTAATCTTCAGCAAATGGTAAAATAATATTTCACATAATAGATAAACATTATTTCCCATGTCATTATGTAACTAATTCAAAAGAAGAGAGTTGTGTATCAGTTGAAAATTCCGGATTCTCTAGTTTAATGGTCGTTACATTACATAAATGCAAAACTTTTTATTGTATAAAAGTTCTCTGACAGTTTTGTTTCATACTTGCCTCGCAGTTTATTCCATGTTTTATTTCTCTCGTAAAAGAAGTAAATTTATTTAACTAGATTTCTTTAGGCACTTAATGGAATTAATCTTTTAATAATCTGAAAGTTCGGGAATATGTCATATATATTCTTGCGCAGACTAAATAAAAGAATTAAGGACATAATCCATTCTTCTTTATTTTTTCATTTAGAATTCTCCATTATTATTCAGGAATTTAAAATCAGATTTTCTTCAGGAATCAAGAGGTCCATGAAAAGAAGCGCTGAATTTCAAGAAGATTCCTTTGTTAATAAATATAAATCGTTTTTGATAATCTCTCAGAAATGAGCAAAAAATGTTTTTTTGCAAATTAAAAAAAGCAATTCATAAAATTTATAACTATAACACGTAGCAAAAATTTTGTATGTCATTTGTAAAATAGAAAGTTTCGAGATCATGGTTTAAACAATTTCTGCCCTGAACTTAATAAATGCATTTTTAGATATATTATTAGTAAGGTTAATTACAAAAAAATCAATAAAAGCAGGATTTCTGCCGATCGGGATTTAACTGAAAATGTCTAAAATATCACGACAGAAGTAATTTTATAGGAATTTTCTCAATAAGATCTTAGAACTTTTTTAACCTTCTGCACTCTTACAGTCCTGGAAAAAAGTATAATGTCGAGCGAAAAATCACCATATTTGGAAAACCACTGCAATTTCAAAGTGTGCAAATTTTTTGAACTTAATGTACCGAAATATGTTTGTAGAAAAACCCCGATATTTTTTGGATTATGTAAATATTATCAAAATCAGCAGATGGCACCATTGGGTTATGTAAACATTTTAAAAATCAACAGATGACACCATTTTATTATGTAAACATTATAAAAATCAGCAGATGGCAGCTTGGAAAAAAAGTATAAAGTCGTCTGGTGATTATACCATCTCGGCGAATAAAATCAACTGGAAAAAACATTTTTCTCCGATTCTAGAAACAAATACATGTTTTGGGGGGTACAGAGTTGTTTTATTCTTATAAGCTTGTATACCATTCAGAGAGGATGAGAATTAACAGAAACCGAAAAAGCCGAAATACTAGCTTTTAAAGATGCTGATTACAATGGTGCTGAAATTGTACGAAAAATTGGAAGATCGAAGGCTTCAGTTTACCGCTTTATCATTAAACTTGGTAGCTATGACACACAAAACGAACAAGAAGACCAGGGATCATTTCTTCAAGGCCAGAAGGGAAGATCCAGAGGTTCGTCTGGAAGCAAAAAATGTCTTTAGCGCAAATTAAAGATGAGAAACAATTGCCCTGTGCTAGTCGAACAATAAGAAATGCACTGCATATGAATCCTAATGCTGTATACAAGAAGTTGAAAAGAAACATCTACTTTCTTAAAATGCATATTGATTAAATTATAAATTTTGCCCGGGAACATTTAACGGCTGATGAAATGTGTTTTTCGGACGACAAAATTGTTTTATTTAAATGATTTATATGGATTTAAGTTTTACTGACATGATCTGCATAAAGAACACAAGCTTTCTTCAAAACGCCAATTCGGAGAGGGATCTGTCATGGTTTGGGCCGCATTTGCCTCCGGTGGTACAACTCAAATTTGCTTGTCGAAAACAAAATGAATTCAGTATTATATCAGGACAATCTGGCCGATTTCTCATCTGATTACAACAGGAGACTGAAGATTCCAACAAAACAAAGCATTTGACCACAATAAACCAGCTGTAGTCGTCTCCCCTACACTTTCTCGTATACTTTCAAACCAAAGTGTCAACCATAAATCCCCACCGTATAAAAATTGTGAACCTATGGGAAGGTCCGAACACCACTAGAACTCCGACTATTTCCTCAAAGACAGTGGCAACACGTAAAATCAACAAAACAAACAAAATAAAATACGCTAAGAGATAGCAGAATGCGCCAAAAGGATGGAAAAAGGACCCAAAACGGAAGAAAAAGCTCCATATTACACAATACATGAAACAAGATGGAACTAGAAGCCAGGGCTGCGATAGAAAAACCATGCGCGTGGAGAAGTGAACTAGAAAAATTGAATATGCAATTTGAAAGCCTTTTTCAACCGATGGACACTAAAAATGGGCACAAATCTACAGTTAAGATTAGAAGACCACATACAAAATTTCATTTATCTTCCTAATTTTGTTAAGAAGTGATTAAATTCAAAAATATGCGATTATACAGACCAACAGACAGTCAACCCTTTGACGGATTGGGCCCAAACTTTTATACGGACCTACATTCATGATGATAAAACTGTGTACCAAATTTTATCCATAAAACTATTCAAGTTTTTGAGTTATAGTGTTCACAAGAAAGTGGACACACAGACTTGCCGTAGACGGATTTTGTCGAAAATTTGATAAAAAACCTATAAATGATGTGTAAAGATCACATAAATTTCAACCCATTAGCTCTATTAGTTTTCGAGTTCACAGACAGACAATTCCAAAATTGTGTTTTTCGGACTCAGGGTGGTCTAAAACGTGGAGATTCGTCAAAATATCGAGTTCGAATTTTTTGACGATTACAATACTTTCTCTTTGTATAACTTCGTATACGAGAAAGTAAAAATTACTGAAATAAAATTGACCTGGAAACCTCCCAATCTATTTCTGGTTCTATGGATCGACTATTAATACAAGTAATAGAAAAATGAGGTTCCAACTTCACTTACTAAAGAATAAATCATATCGACTCTATACTTTTTCCAACTTCAAATTTATTGTAATTTCTTATAAAATTTAAGATAATGTAGTTAAACTTATTTTTGAAGAGATTCCATTATATCACGAAGTTCCCTTACATTTCTTAAAAATTAGAATTTCATAAGATTATGATATATATATTTCTAGTCTTGTGTCATGAATTTTTGAGACTTAAAACTTTTTTTCCAGGATTGTATGTCGAGTGATACTCGACATTCTGAATGATGCATCTTTTTATGCATTCTTGTTGGATAGCTTTTATTATAATGCCATATAATAGCAAAAATACAGATTAATTTTTAGGAATTGAGACAAATAATGACAATATTTTTCTATCTTCTTACAGATCTAAAGTTGCATTATTAATTAGGAACTCAGTCATTTTGTAAACTTAAACTCTCCAGCTAAGCAGCATTTATTCTGCTTCATAAATCGTTACAGTTCTGGTGCATGGTTAATTATTTAACTGAATCCTTGTGATAAAAGAGCAATATTTTGGCCATGATAATTCAATTACGAACTTGGCCTGCAGATGTTTTCAACTCAGAATTAAGATTTCAGCTACAATAAAATTAATGGTGATATTTTTCAACTGGAATAAAGCTACCTGGAATTTAGTGTTTTAATTTCACAAAATATTCAGAAATTCAAATCCATGTGTGAATTTTTAAAAATAAATCCTACTTCCTACAATTTTAAATGCTTGATTTGTTATTTACATTAATAACACATTATCTTTATTGTAGTATTCTTCATATATTTCAAATTATAAATAATTATTCCTATTCATTTTTTCATTTTTTGATATGTTTCTTTTATTTCCATAAAATGCATGCCTTATTTTTCCATGATTTGACCGAGCTGTAATGCAAAATATGGGAACAAACAAAATGCTTATTTTATATAAGTGTCCCTTTCATCAGGTGTTTTTAGTTTTCAAAATAAAGCAATGTAGAAGTCAGATTGTTAGCGGCTGTTATATCTTTACTCTAAAGGTATATTAATATTCAAAAATGCGAAAATTGTTTCAGTTAAGATCCACCCATCATTTACATTACCCTGATACTTGTAGTCCAAATTGTAATTCTTGCTTTAAAAAGTGCAATTCGCAAACCCAGAAGTAAAGATATTAAATTAATTATCAATAGGAAATTATTTATTTGTGCACTTAATTTTTATGGGTTATGTATTGTTTATCATTACAGAGACATTTTTATTCTAATGGGGACATAGAATAATTAATTTTCTTGTCACTCTTACCTAGAATTTTGATATACTCTCCTCTATTTATTCATAAAAGTTACGGAAAAAACAGCAATAATTTTAGCAACAAAATCATTTCAATCATATTTTATAGGCTTGAAATAAATTTTTGAACCAAGGACTGATAACGGGTTCAGACAAATTCCCTCTAAACGCTACATTTCCAGGAAAACGCCGATGCTTTTAATGTCTCCATACTATCAAATGATCGTTTGAGGCAACGTCGTCCAATTAGTGTAATTAGCCGATTGACCAAATCTCCCTTTGAAAATTCCGGATACTGTCTCGTTGCACAATAGCCTAGAGACTGCAAATAAGAATTTTGAATAGAAGGGTTTCTCTCCTTGTCTTAAATTGCGCATTAAAGCTCACTTAACTTCCCTTCAGATATTTAACTTTTGAAACAGTTTTCAATAACTCTTTAAATCACTTAACATTATGGAAATAAATCGCATAACATTATTGAAATTGAAATATCGTTAATATGTATTAATAAAATGCTTATTATTTAACGGCATTATGGGTATTTTGTTGCATCTTATTTGTAAAGTATTTAGTTAGATTAACGTCCTTTTTCTAAGCAACACCAGGGCTATTTTGGACGGACCTCGTGAACATCGGTCAGATGACGAAGACGACACCTGCGTTGACACCCGCTCTCCAAACTTCCGAACCAAACAAACGGGAGGACATTTGGCCCCTTACGATTGATTTAACTTGCAACAGGCCCAATACAGGACGGATCTTCAGCGGAATTGGGTTCCGAACCTGGAGTCCTCCGGCCCCAAAGTCCAGACATCACCACTAGGCCATCACGGCCTCTGTAACATGCATGAAGAATGATTTCTATCTATTCGTCAGTAAGAATTTATGGACAGAGTTTCACATGGTCTTATCCTGGTCTTTATTTAAGTATTTCTGAATCCTAGACGCAATTGTTTCCTTTCAAGATATCTTATTTCACATTTCTGAACTTCAGCTTTCAATTTAAATGTTTATAATGAGAGGCTTTTCTCAGAAACGTGTTTCAATCTATTGTTGGAACTCGGGAGAAATGCATTTGCAAAACAGTAATAGTGTATTGGTGAACTTCTGAGGGTTCCGTCTCTTGCAGTGATCTAACAAAACTGCTTATATGAGATTTTGCTTTGACACATTAGTCGCCGCGACTCGCGTCTGAGATTAGAACCATCTATCTAATTAGATGCCTCCTTCTCTGCTATCTCTTAACTACAGTAGAGGAGGGGTAACCTGATACGAATTGTATTTTATTGCCGTATGAATCGTATTTAAGGACAAATAATTTCATTACATCCTTTTATTGAAGATTGTAAGTTGTGAAAAAATTTATGAAATGTGTTTCTGAAACGACTGCAAATGATGAAACAGATTCGAACCATCTATCTAATTAGATGCCTCCTCCTCTGCTATCTCTAACTACAGTAGAGGAGGGGTAATCTGAGACGAATTGTATTTGATCGCCGTATGAATCGTATCTTATTCATATGGCAATCACCGAGTTAAGGTCAAATAATTCCATTTCATTATATTCTTTTTTCGAAGATTGTAAATTTTGAAGTAAAAATTTATGAAATGTGTTCCTGAAACGACTGCAAATGATGAAAGCAAGAAATACCTAATAGAGCAATCAAAAACTAATAAAAAGGAAACATATTCTGATGGAGATTACGACCCAATCACGGAAGAGCTTAAAAGTGGCATTAATTAGCCTCATTAAAAATAAAATAAGCATTTTACATTTATACAAAAACACTCCTAAAACAGAATTTATTTTAAAGATTAAAGTAATTGCTGAAAGGATAAACATAGAAAAATTAATTAGGTTTTGGGATTAAATGAAATTCCTTTAATGGTTGCAAAGACTTCTTTCGCACGCGAAAATATTAGATAATCAAAAGTAAACCGATATGTTTTTGGAAACACGATAGCAAAAATAATTAACTAGTTTCAAGAGCTCCGAGCTCATATAAAACCTATGACTACAATCTTGACGTATTCATTCCTTCTTTAGGCGCGTTCTTCGGAACTGTCCGTGGCTCGAAATTTGTGTGTGCGTAAGGACAGGTCAAATTACTAGTTTTTAACTCCTTCTTTCAGTGAATTTTGTTACTAGAATAAAAAACAAATGCATTCACTTAATGATTCATAGTATAGGAATCGTACCACACTCAGACAACTTTTCAATTATAATATTTATAGGAAATAATATATCCGCATTCAGGAAGAAAATGCATTCCTTTTAAATAAAATATCAGAATTGTGATATAAATTGTCAGAATATGCTTACATAATTGCAGAATCAAAGGAATTTCGCTTATTTATTTGTATTCAAAATATATTCTTATTTTTTGGAAAAGTTGGAATCGGAGTTTTATTCTACCAGATACAATTATCTATTTAAGCAAATATTTTAAATCCAATTAAATAAATAATTTATAATTGGATATTTATGTGCGAATTTTCATAAAGAAAAAATACTTATTTATATTCAAAACAGAACAAAAGGCAGAATGACAAGTCATCTTGAAAGTAATTTTAAAGTACTTTCTTTTATCAAAACAAAAATGCTCATCATGAATCGATTAAGCATTATTTTCAATTGGGAATGAATCTAAAATTTTCCAAAAGAAAATAGGAATTACGGAAAAGTCAGAAAAAGAAACCAATGTTTCCTGTCAAAAACCAGATTAATTTATTTAAATACCATTCTAACTATTAACGAAAACGATGTCACATGCATCAGTGCACGGTCGATCGAAGTGAAATTACTGATCATGAAACAACAAACAAACGAAAATAATTATTGTAGATGACGATAATTAAATTCATCCTCAATTTAATCTTCATGAGAGAACTTATACCGCGTATTTACACTTCAATAAGCGCAAGAGAAATAAAAATTTCTTAGCCGATTGCATGTAGATAGCGGCTACATTGGGAACAATATTGAATGACTAAAACAACCAGAAAAGTTCCGTAAACATTTACGAATAAACTGAAAATTCCCTTGAGGATACTTTTAAGTCAACAGGCTTTAGAGAACAATGAACCGTTTGTTGGCAAACGAGAAAATTTAATAAGTCAAATTGATATCATCATCCAATAAAGATCCTGGAATTGGAATTATATCTGTGTTTTGCTTTCGCTGAACAATGGCACGTTAGCCCATCTAAATAGTCGAACTGCAGCTGCATCGAAACTCTGAATTAATGGTTGGAACGTGTCTTGTGGAACCAAATCTGGAAAAATTCTCCCTCTATAATTCGAAAGCTCGTTTAAAAGTCAAAAATTTCCGTAATTATTGCTTTCCTTAATTTTGTAGGTTTTCAGACGCTCATTAACGCTGGAACGGAGGGGCGCCATTTTCGTATTTTTGATCTCATTATCTCATGGGGAGGGAAGTGAAAGCTTATTTCTTTAGTGAAAACTCTTTCGGCTCTATTAAAAGTTATTTTCAGCCCTCTGGTTAAATGCTTCGGTGATAATAACTTCAAATAAGCAGAAAAATAAAGTTTTAATAGCGCCGTGCTTCATCTGCACTTCTCCAAAGGGATGGATTGTCTCGTTAACTTTTTACCTAGTGGTTAACGACCACTGGAAAATTAAGGTCTCTCTTAGAATTAAAGATAATTTTGCAATTACAACGTGCGTAACCGCGAATTAAAGTGTTGCTAATTTTTTTCTTTCAAAAAATGTATCGGATACTTTATCAGAAAGAATAAGATATGAAAAGAATATGTGTAATGGGATTTAATTATTTACAGCTGATATGGGTTTCTGGACGATTTTATTTAACTTGATTTTTTTCAGTTCGTAAAAATAGAAATTTTGTAATCGAATTTTCATTCATTTCTAGTTTTATTTGTCTAATTTCATTCATTTCTAAAGATTTCAAATTTTCTAAATTTATCCATTTCCGAAGGCAGTGCAATGTGTATTCTTCAGAGTTTATATATGCTTCAGTTGTTCAATTTTATTGAAATTAATTCATATCAGAGGAACCATTACGTATTTTGTGAAAAAAATTGCACTCAGTTTTTCATAAAATAACACTAATGAAATATAATGAAGATTTTAAAGAATAAAAATTAAAACGTTCTGAAATATAAGCTTTCAAGAATACACAGAAAAATAAGAAAATTTTAATATAAATAAAAGTCATTGTGGGTGTGTATGTGGGTATGCTCCACATCTCCTAAACTACTGCAGCAATTTCAAACAAACTTTGCACACTTATTATTTAAGACAAGACGAAGACTGTCAACTTTTCGAAGCCCGAAAGTTAATTAAACAATCAGCAAATTAGAAATTAAACTAAACCGTTTTTCCGCATTAACTTCGAAGCAAATTATCCCCTCCCCCCCCCCAAATAATTTTATACCGTCTTAAAGTTCAAACTTTTACCTTTTCAATTATACCAGTTTTATATCTGTGAAATGTTATCTTCAACTTTTATTACTTTTTCAAAATTTAATAAAGAAATTATTACAGCAGACGATTCTTAAATAAAGCTAATTTAATGATACTTCGTTGCTAAGCGACGGTGAGACTTTAAACAAATTTATTCTTATCTCGGTAAATATTTTAAAAAAAGAAGTGAAAGATCACTGTCAACTTTAAAAGACCGAAAGGTTAATTAAATATTAAGCAAGATTTTGCGTTTTTTGCGATATATTTCGAAAGTGCTATGTTACAATAACTATTTTTATACTATATTAAAGTTTAAAAATAACTTTTCGGTGACACAAATTTCATTTGTATTCAAAATTGTTGCTCTCATTTTATTTTTTTTAAAAAATTCAATTGTGTATAAAATTGACAATTTGTAGCAATGTATTTTTTATTGTTAAAGAGCAAGAATTCGTATGAAGAACTGTTCCTAGAACTTATAAACAAAATTCTGGAAGAATACTAAAGAAAAGTTTGAAAGTAGACGATTCATAATTTATATAGGGAATATAGGAATTCATCTGGTTTATTTTAACTATTTTTATTAATGAAAATTTAACTATTTAATTAATTGACACAAAACATTCGTCAAAATCCTACTTATACTTCTCTATTTATGAAGGAAATTTGAAGTAAAAACGTTTCAGACGATAAAGAAATTTTTGTATCATAATTTTCTATACAAAAATAGTTTTTCATTAAAAATATTCGACATAAAAGTGTTTTAATCCTGATAAATGCCGGGCATAACAGCTAGTATTATATAAAAATAATGAGTTTGAAACAACAAAATCCTGCAAGTTCCAGTCGCTAAAAAAAGGATGTAAGGGCCACAAATGAATATCTTGGAAAAAGGAATTGTGTTATTAAACCTTTCATTATTTCTATTTTATTTATACTTAAAATGGAATAACTTTGTTGTTGAAAAGAGCTTATTTTTATGCATATGATACAAACAAATTGATCTTTAATTAACATTATTCAGATATTAAAAATAAGATTTCCTTCAGTAGTATGAATTTCTTGGCTTCGGATATTGTTCTTTTGTATGTGCCATTCATGTATAACTCATCATAAAGGCGCCAATGCAATGTCACATTGTGATTTATGACGTCTTAATAACACTGCATTCTTTGACAAGCTGAAAAGTGATTCTTCAGTATCGGATGAATGCCCACGTCGTGCGAGATGAAACGATGTCGCTTCATTGTAATCATTAACAGCTTTATCTGAAAAGAAATCGCTTTCATCCATGGAAACGCAAGATCTCTGCGTTTTGACGCGGACTCAAAGTTGCACAAAAGATGTTAGCTATGATATAGCAAAAGGGCGAGAAAGACAGTTGAAAACAAACTGGACAATGAAATAAGCATGTTGAAATTAAGTACACGATTTTTTATATTAGTTCATTCATTCAAATATAGCTGTGCTTTCAAATTCCAATCAGAAAAAATAAATAACAAACAGAAAGAAATATAGTAATACTCTCATGGCAGAAATAAATTAATTTGCATCATAAAATATATCATATGAGCATCTGACACTTTAACAAAGTGCGATATTACTATTGAATTTGTTATTTAAAACTGTTTCTTACATCTTTTTGAAATTCTTAGTGAGTATTCTTTGTTCTTATCCCTTTCGCATAAGAGTTTGTTTATCTTGTTCCTTGTTTCTGATATTTATTGTTGTTTCAATATATATATGAGTTGTGGATGTTATCCAAGATCTTAAGCTTGTGTAGATGATTTTTTTCGTTAAAATTAATTGCTACATCTCTACATTATTATTGCTTGCTACATGTTTGTTTCTAACTACATAATTTCTACTTTTTTGGAAATTTAATTGATAATATTACATTCTGTAACTCGCTGCGCGAACAAGACATGCCATTGTAATTCGAAGAAATTATGACTCAGTTTGGACAGATTTGTCTATTTGAAAATTAACCAACAGGTAGAACGGAATTGAAATTCTACGTTCTGTTTAATTCATTCTCTACATTTTAACGCCCCAAAACAGTCCTCATTCTTCTTCGCCATTCTTAAGGTCCTATGGCGGGAAGAGTGACCCATCTTAACATAAATTTATGCTTTGCCCCAATCTCTTGACCTCACTTGTTGCCAAGCATATGCATCATTTAGGCTTCATAGAGTCAGCACGACACCTACAGGAACGGCGATAAAGAGGATGACAGCAACTTCCCTCAGGATGATGGATTTTCCAAAGCACGAAGAAGACACAGCGTAATCCATATTTTCTGAGGGAATCGCAGGAACAATTCGGCTCTAAAATGGTTGTTACGAATGAGCCTAATCGAGATGAGATGTTTATGCAGTTCCAAGAACAACTGCTTAGATTGAAATTTCAGATCAATAACAAAATATAGTAGAACTTGTTCCAGTTAAAAGATCAAATGGAGAGTTCCGTCTTAGATCTGACTACGTGCGGGAACGAATTTTTGAAAAATTATTTCAATGTGCAATTTTAGTTCATTTTCTGACTCAATACGATTCAAAACGATCATTAATACCAGTCAGGAAATTTTATGTCACTTGAGATTCAGTAAAACGTGTTAATTAAGGTAAAAAAATGAGGAAAATTACTGCAAAAAGCGAAACACTCTAGCAGAAATTCTAATCTATATAGTCAAATTATTTCTCTACACAGCACATTTACAGCTATGGTGAAGGCAATGAACTAGGAACTAAGAAATACTTGCATTTACAGGAAAGTTATGGCCAGTCGAGTATTCTCTCATTCAAAATTTCACAAAATGCTTAGGTATAATCAACATTAAGCAGCTCTAAATCAAAAGCTATTGATCTCAAAACTATATCTTTAGTTCATTGCCTTTACTACACTTAAGACAACATATATACAAAATTTCAAGGAAATATGTAGATAATGTTTTGAGATATCGTGATTTGCGTAAGTAACTTTTGACAAAAAAAAGTTTTCCAAAAAACGCATTTAATGTATATAAATATATTTTTGTGTGTATTTCATTAAAAATATATTTATATACATTCTTTTGAAATTTGTCACATTTGCAAGGTATACCTTCTTTATTCAGAATCGTATCATATTTTTCCATTCTAAGAACCCGCAATTTTTTCCTAGAGTTTTTTGTTCCTTCCAAAGACTGCCTCTTAGAAGTGACGATTCTATGGTTATTGAGGTTAAGATATTATTTCAATGTATATATTGGCCAGGAACTATTCCCAGTTCATGAAATACTCTTTTAAGACCTTAAAATCAATCATTAAACAACAATTAAGCTATCGATGACCCAAAACATGAATTTTGTAACTCCACAAATGTGCATTTTGGCAAAAATGTTCATAGTAGCTTGTCGAAACTCAAAATATTATTCAAATTGACATGATTTGCAGATAAAGTGTATAATTAAACGAAATAAATAAAAAGCAAATTAAGTTATACTTCAGAATGCTGTGCATTCGGTATAACGAGGGAAAATAGCCAACTTGCGGTTTCGTTTTTAGCTACCGTGTTTCATAAAAAATACTGTATCTCCGTTTCTATTCATCGCAAAAATAAAATAAACCCAGATTTAGAAAGCTAAACAAATGGGATTAAAGTAAAACCATAAAGAATTTTGCGAATTTCGACCCAAAACCGTATTTTAGACGTAGTCGGATACCTTAAGTTTAGTTTAGTTTAGTTATATTAACGTCCGGTTTTGAAGCAACACGAGGGCTATTTTGGAACGGACCTCGTAATTTTGAACCTCGGTCATATGACCAGGACGACACCTGAGCTGGCACCCCCTCTCCAAACTTCCACGCCACACCAACGGGAGGACGTTTGACCACTACGTATGATTTAACGTGCAACAGGCCCCATACACGGCAGATCTTCAGTGGAATCGGGTCTCGAACCTGGAACCCTCCGGCCCCAAAGTCGGATACCTTAAGAAAGACGTTACTATGACAGAAAACAACCAAATTCTTCAATGCTTTAATTTTGCACCGAAGAAACACGATAATGAAAGAAATGGTTAAAAATTTGATAATTATATTTTTATCTTATAGATATCGTACATGTGCAATTTTAGATATAAATAATGCATGTGGAGCAAAAATATGTTCCTTTCAAATATATTGTCAATAATCTAAGAAAGATGCAAAGCATTTCCGTTACTTTATTTCAATATTTCCTTTGAAAAAATTATATTTTTCAAAAGAAGTTCAATTGAAAAGAAATTCAATAAAGATAAGATCTTGATGAAATATGAATATTTAGTTTAATAAAATTATTTAAGAAGTATATAAATTAAAATGTTTAAGGAACTACAATTTTTGTTACATTGTAAAAATTGTATGGCAGCATTTTGTTAAACTATTTAAATTGAGTCTCCGTCGACTTTATGCAATTTAAATGGATGTTATAAATACAGCATAATACTACAACTCCTTATGCCTTAGTTGAAATTGGAATTTAATATTCGTTCAATATTAATATGCGATATCTAATTTTTCTCCGTAAATATATGCTTCACAGAAAGCTATGGCTTTGAAATTATGCGACATTAATTCTCATTATTTTAAGCTTAAATTGAGAAACAATTATCTTCCATCAACACATATTTTATTTCTATAAATATTATTCACGCGCATACAAATGCAAATTGTATTAAATGTATGAGTATTTTACATGATTTAGGTAATTTCATTCATACTAAAATTATTTAATTTTGTTTAAAAATATTTCAGAACTGATTTTAAATATTCCACTTCCATTAATCTTTTAAAATGATAATATTATATTTACATATACATAGGTTATTAGTTTTAATACTTTTTCTTGATTTAAGAGCAACAAGTATTATAAATTTAAATCTTAGGCGACTCCAATAGAAGACTGGAGTACATACCTACTATTTGAACCAGAAAGTAAATAATGAATTCAATATAAATTTGACATGAAATTGGGATGAAATATACTCGCATACCTTGAAAACAGTAAAACTGAAAAAATACATTTATTTGGATGTAAATTAGCTTCCATTCATTACTTAATTTATTTATCCTCTCTTATACTTTGAAATAACTTTCTCGAATTTTATATGTTATTATAGCTAGAAAGAGTACCTAGATTTTGTGATTCTGGTAGCTCAGTTTGAAGTAAATACTTGGTGAAAGAAGTGTTCATTAATTTTAACGGTTTTAAGCTTCGATTTTTCAAAATACCCAACAGTCGAAAAATGTTAACTATAGGTTTATATTTCCACATATAGTCATACGATCCTTCAGCAAAAAGCGAAAAAGAAAAGCAAGCTATTTACATTTTGGTGGCATGACGATCGGCAGTGAACAAGGGAGGTTCGTTTGATTTATTGAATCATCCCATTTTTCAAGGAAAAAAAAAACTCGCGATCAGTTTTTATTAGCAGCGCGTATGTTGCTAGCTGCGCATTATCATTCTCAATAAGCACATATGGTATTTAGAGGATTGAAAAGAAACTCGGAGACCAGTCTGTTCTTGCCTGCATTGAAAGCATGCCCTGCAGCACACAATCACCGTTCACCTTTCAGGAACATCCTTGCACTTAAGCATTTATTCCTATTCGTCCAGTTCTAAATTCCATTTGTTCCGTCTAGCGTCTCCAATCAAGTTCAACCTGTATGTCCCGAACAGAGCCCGTAATAGGACCACCCATCCGTAATTAATTATTAAGAATCGTGTAAATCCCCGTTCCTTGCGTGGGAGAAACGAAATCGCAGCTGCCGCCGATTCCCACACCCTAGAATTCTTCACCCTCTAATCTTTATCTCGCACTCCACTCTGACAGGCACAGGTCTCCCACTTAGCAAGGCACTGCTATCGAGCAATGGGATGGATAAATCATCATTCCGGCATTAGCATGCTCGCCGGTTCTCGTTGCTGGTTCATCTGGAAAAGCCTTTCGTCCGCTACCGCCTTTAATTACGGCCATGATTGATTCGCGAACTCTAAAACCTCACTTTATGCGTGTTGAGAAGAATGCGGATGGATATTGATGATGTATTCAAACACACTTTCAACTGGAATCTTAGTCACCGTTAAACTTGTTTAAAATGGTCTCTCGACTTGGGAACTCATTATCAATATCGCCTTTGGGGTGGACTTCAACGCTCGCCTCAGTGGAATATTCTTGTTCATTCCGCCAACTGATGTTTTTACTCCTTTGTCATTGTCAGGAGGGGGTTTTGTAAATATTCCGTAGTTATTTCATAACAACGATCGCATCCAGATCCTCATTCTTGAGATATGACATTAATTATCAATATCGCCTTTGGGGTGGACTTCAACGCTCGCCTCAGTGGAATATTCTTGTTCATTCCGCCAACTGATGTTTCTACTCCTTTGTCATTGTCAGGAGGGGGATTTGTAAATATTCTGTAGTTATTTCGTAACAATGATAGCATCGAAATCCTCATTCTTGAGATATGAAATTATCAATATCGCCTTTGGGGTGGACTTCAACGCTCGCCTCAGTGGAATATTCTTGTTCATTCCGCCAATTGATGTTTCTACTCCTTTGTCATTGTCAGGAGGGGGATTTGTAAATATTCTGTAGTTATTTCGTAACAATGATCGCATCGAGATACTCATTCTTGAGATATGAAATTATCAATATCGATTTTTGGGGTGGACTTCAACGCTTGCCTCAGTGGAATGTTCTTGTTCTTTCCGCCAACTGATGTTTCTATACCTTTGTCATTGTGAGGAGAGGGATTTGTAAATATTCTGTAGTTATTTCGTAACAATGATCGAATCGAGATACTCATTCTTGAAATATGAAATTATCAATATCGCCTTTGGGGTGGACTTCAACGCTTGCCTCAGTGGAATATTCTTGTTCATTCCGCCAACTGATGTTCCTACTCCTTTGTCAATGTCAGGAGGGGGATGTGTAAATATTCTGTAGTTATTTCATAACAATGATCGCATCGAGATACTCATTCTTGAGATATGAAATTTTCTTTCAAAAAACTAGTCTTCTGGAAATTCTAGGATGCTTTAATGTAATTTATTCTTTTTATATCTTGAAAGATTTGGTATTACCTACTTAGTAATCTGTCATTTACAATTGTTATCCGATTACATATTTTAAGGAAATAGAATAGATGGGGTCTGATGTCGTATTTTGAAGATGCAAGAGGGTTACTTTGGGATTGTACTCCTTAGCTTTGATTTGCTGAGAAATTGTAAGGATGACACCCGACCCTAACTCTCAATTTCAATGCCATACTAAAGATAAAACGTTTCACTCCCAAGTTTCACGCCCTTAAAAACTCATACACAATAAACGGATGTGATTAGGTCTGAAAACTTGCGATTCTCCGATTTCGAAGCCAAGACTTGTCCACCGGATGAATATTCGTATTTTTCGTCATATAATAAAAACATTGCAGACTTATTATATTCGTTTAAAAAAATCATGCGAATTCCCCAATATAACTATATGTTATGTGATAAATAATACTAACATATGAATGCATCAAATACTGGGAAAAAAGTCATTTGAGGAAAAGGTATTTTTCATTCAAGACATCTTATTGCACCCAGCATACCATTTAGCCGGTTTTTACTGAAGACTTGTTTAAACACTTTAATTTTCATAAAGTGTGAACAAACATAGTCAATTAATTATACTTAAGAGAAGCAACTTTTAAATCTAGAAAAGCCGAAGTATCCGAGATGCAATTAAAAAAATATGAACACAAATAATGAAAGTTGAAGTCAAATGGGCTTGAGAAAATCAACGAAGAAAATAAGAGCGAAAGAAAACGGAATTCATACTTTAAATAGTTTGAGCATGAGAGAGTAACCACAACTTCAGGTAATTTAACGTTGCTTTACTTGTCAGCCACGGATGCTTATTATTGATAAAAAGTCGTTTATCACGTTGTAAATGTTGCAATTAGCATGCGAAGAGGTAATTTTCGTTATCCCATTTGAAATGGGTTAAAATAGTCATTTCCTCTTGTATTTGCCATTAAAGTCAAGGTTAAACAAGTTAGGAGCAATAGATTTATGAATAAGCAACAAGTGCAGACATTCTCTTGCATTTGAATAATTTTTGAGTTAAAAATATATTTGCAGTCCTTTTTAACAGCTTTACATGGAATGTATTATGGCTTATTCCACAAATTCCATGGAATATATAATGGTTCGTGGTACTTAAAATTGTTACCAGATTCGAGGAAGTTTGAAAATATGTTCTTCACGTAAGGATATCTCGGCAAATATATTTTTATAACATTACATTTAAAAGGTTTGCGAGACATACCAAAGCTCTTCTTGAGAGTCCTATATAAATGAAGGGAAATAATATGTATTAAAGGAAATGTGAATATGTAAAATGTGATTCAAATTTAAAGACAAACTATTTCTAAAATTTAAAAACGGAATTTGACCATTATAAACATTGTTAAAGAAAATGAAAGAAATATTATTTTCCACAAAAGTTCATTTCTCTCAAATTAATTTTATACGGTTAACAAATTTCTGCATAAAGGATCTTATTTATATTTTAAATGCAATTCATTCATTTCTATAATGCTTAATACTCTTTAAGATTAAAATCTTTCCCTAGCTGATATTCTTTTTTCTATATGCCAAATGAAGATAAACCCTTAATTAACTTCCATGTAAGCATATTTCCTTTTATTAAATCTTTGGGAACGTTCTTGACTACGTGTACAAACATTGACCTTAGAAACTTTCTTTACACAACACTACATTATAAGAACAATATGGAAGAAATAAGATTTCATAACATATTACATTTTTAACAAATAATGTTATTATAGCGAAATGTGATTATAATGTTATTATTCGTTTCTATTTATATTTAATAGAAATTTTAGCATACATTTCCTCATGATGCTGTCTTACGAAAATGTTTGCACCGAAATAATGCCGGCCACATACGCTTTTTCTAAACTATTTAAAGACATCGGAATATATCTTGCATCAAGAAACAGAAGAAATTTTGAAAACGTCTCTTTGTCGTCAATTTGAGACACTTAAAAATGGTTTTTATAGTCCAATATGGTTTCAGGAAAATGCAACTGAGAAAATATAAAGTTTTCAGTATTTTGATATTTTAAATGGTTTCTTTGTGAAGTCGATTAATTCTAAAGTTTTTGATTTATTGCTATAAGTGTATATTTTTAAAAGTAAACGATGCATATACTTATTCATACTCATATTGAAAATGTTTTAATGCAACTAACAATTTTTCTTATATTAACCCCTCGCTTACAACAACGAGTCTGACATGTGTACCGAATTATAGAATTTTTACTATTTGAATCCGTAATTAAGTCAACGTAAGATTAATTTTAAATGCAAAAATCACTTGGACGCGCTTACATGTCTGAAGTATCCTTTACCATCTTAAATAGATTGAAATAATAAAAAAACATCCCAAATGGATGATGGCATCTAATTAGGAGGTTAAATAAATTTGTAGGTTAAGGACATATAACTAGCAAGATGAAACATTACAAAGATATAGGAACACTGAATTTTTAGGATTTTACAAATTCAAAGACGATTGTTTCTTGTCATAATAACAGATAGTTTCGTAGCACGCTCAGCTAAACTCATATTAAGACAAAATAAAAAAAAATTAAAAGTCAATTCCTACTTAATTACTACTTAATTTTAAGTCTGTAATATTAATAGTTTTCGAGTTATAATGAAAAATGTACTGCGCATGGGCAAAGATATGGCTAAAATATGGGGGTGCTTCGATGATCCCATGGTCCAACCATATATCCAAGAACCAATTCTGTAATGATAATAGTTTTCGAGATATAATGAAAAACGTACTGCGCATGCGCAAAGATATGGCTAAAATATGGGGGTGCTTCGATGATCCCATGGGCCAACCATATATCCAAGAACCAATTCTGTAATGATAATAGTTTTCGAGATAATGAAAAACGTACTGCTCATGTGTCTTGCAAAATATGAAATGACAGACAGACAGACAAGAAAGAGAATTAATATTGCATTGTCATCTGGTTCGGAGCTATGTTTAAACTTTCAAGTCTCCAGCTCATCGGGAAGTTAATTTAAAATCGATTGCAAAATTTTGAACAAGATATAGGGAGAGTGTGAACTAATAGTAAGAATTGAAAAATAACATCAACTGTTATCATTCGTTACCGTCCAGTGAAAAGTATTTCGCACGGTATAATAAATTTTAAATACTCTCAATTTATTTATTTGCAGTCTTAATCGATTTGATACGACAAGAGTAACAATCACTTACTCGCATGCATCTAGAACAGCAATTTTTCGGAGCTGAAAGAGAACTAAATTAAATAAAAAAATTATAGTGGGTATGTAATCAAATAGGTTTAGAAATCCTAATTTCTTCCTTGGATATAAAAAACTTCAAATATCAATGATAATGCGCAAACATCTAAATAAATTATGAACATAACATGTATATTTTTCTACGTCAGCTTTAAAAGAAACATTATATTTGTAAAAAGATACAAAACAATAATATTGCCTTTTCTTTATGAAAAAATATATCTATTTACTTCCTTATATAAAATATAGGAGGAAATCCTATATTTTAGAAAATATTTCGATTATTTAGAAACATCTTTAGCTTACAGTTCAAGTAAATATCCGAGAGTTAAAATTTTGAAAGCACTTACCTAAAATTTCTTTTGATGGTATAAAATAACCTCTTAACAAACTTAGGGCTAAATCTAAATGAATCCATGTTCTATATATTTTGAATTTTAATATAATTAACAATTTTAGAACTTAACTGTTTTGGGGTTTCTATTGTCTAATTAAATGTCATGTTCAGTTTTGAGAAAGTGTAGTGGTCGGAAAAGTAGAAGTATTTTGAGATGTTTGCTCACTGAACTAGCTGCTTTATCTCTATTTATCCATCAAGCAAATAAAAATGTACTAATCTATGAAAAGTTAGTGTAGTGGTATAAATTCAATGTAGAGTTCTAAGATATTGGAGATGTTTTATGGATTCGACCCACATTTCGTTTTCAATTACAATGTCCATGAATGATTTAATTTTAGCTTGCAAATTTTAAAATATTATAATTCGATCCACGCATGACGCACAGGCACAATGGCTAAGTGGTTAACATTATGCCCAGAAGATTCAGCAAGGTTATTGCTGAAATTCTAGTATTCTGAACCTCAGTGAAAATAAAAGGGTTAGAAGGAGATAATATTCAATTCTGAAAACTTTCACATTTCGGAAATTCAAGAATCCTTTAGCTATTCTAGAATCATACATCGTGGGGAATCCTCCGACGTATGACCTGTAAAACTGCATATCGAATCCAAGAAAGGGCCTGAAAGATTTCAATCATAGATTTTTTCTTGAATATGTACGTCTGAACCCTTTAATACTAATGTTTTAAAAAGAGAATCTCGATAGTTTTTTTTAAACTAACAATCAGTCTCATTAACCGCTTCATTTTCTTGTAGGATACATTTTAATCCAGTATTAAAAAATTCAGAACCATCTGTCAAGTCTTCAAGAACCTTTTTAATGGAATTTAAATATATGAAGCAGCAGTAACTGTTTCAGTAATTTCATCTCCAATTGTATTAAGAAAAGTAATTGGTTGCCTCTCCAACTGCAGAATTTTTTTTAAAAAACTCGATATTTTTATAAAGTGTTTGCAAAGAGGTTCAAACACTTTCGAAACGAAACGGTCTGCTGCTTATGCAACGTTATTCAACGCTATAATAGTATGATGTAAAATATAATGTAAAAGGTAAACCCACTGAACAGCGTAAATTTCTGGATGCATCAGAAGATATACTAATTTTCAACCGCCATACTTTTATTTATGTCGGGACAATGTAGAGAGAACTATAAGATCCTACGAATATAGATTTAAATAAACTTCCAATGAAATTGACTCAGGCCCATAACTGTGGTGTCCAAGCAACACTCGTGCATCGAATAATTATTTTCCCCAAATAATAAGCTAAAATTAAGTCAATAACATGTGTCATAACTAGATTACAAAAACCAGTAACAAGACTTTTAGGAAGGTGGCGACATCATCATCTATATAACCGGTTATAATACATTATTAATTTTTCTTTATCGTCGCATCGAACAACACTAACAGCCCCGAATCATGGAACTGCAACTCTATGAAACAATGCAACTAAAGGAAATTAATGGAAAAAAAATTAAAAAAAGAAAAAAATATATAGAAGAAACAGAAAAAGTAAAAAATGATGACAACAATACACCTTTTTGCGCGCCCAACGCAGCAACATCAAGTGAATGCATCAGCAAAATTTTTTACAATTAACCAATAAATCCCTATAGAATTAGACAACAAAATTTCTCTGATAATTAAAATAATTAAAACACATGAAAGAAAAATTAGAAAGTGAAAAAATAAAATCAAAATGGAAGAAATGGACGAGAACTCGAATGGCGAACTTCTAAATAAAGGAAACATTCTACCCTTTCACTGCACTCATATGATAACACCTCTTGTATATATTTTATATTATATTCGGATTGTAACCTCTATGTGCTTTTCATTATATTCTTCTTTGTTCATGTATAATTATGTTCCCTTTTATGTGTTTTTATATATCATGATGTTTTGGATTTTTTTTTTTGCTTTTCAATAAAGTTTCACATATACACATACACCCGTCAGGGAACCGTTTAGGCTCTGAGTTCGGGGTTATGCTGCGATGTTATGTCATAACTCGATACAAAGGTGACGTAAAATCCATTAACATGTCACATGTCTCAAGAACTCTTAATTGAATCAATGCATTTTCTCTAAACAGAAGTTTTCAACTAAATAAAGAGCAAAGAAAACCACAAAGTGGAGGGGATAAATAGCAAAATGCTTCATAGAAACTGTGCCAATTAGTAATGAGTGATAGGTTTAATACGTTTTATTAATTCCCATAACTTTTATACCTCATTAAAAATGTTGATCATTTTTATATGGCTGGGAGAACAATTACGTTTAGGCAATATTATATACGACCCGCGAATAATCAAGAGGTTCTAGCTGGAATACCCTCTTATTTTCAATGCGAGCCATACACGTCTGATTTGCGCAACGAGGTAAACAGAGGCCATTCCTTAAAGCAATGGAAATTTCCCACAATGGGGGATATTGGCATCTAATTTTGCGCTGGTCTCACTCTGAAACCGTGGGGTAAACGCGAGGACCAAGCAGGCTGTTGACTGCAGATGTCGTTGATGGATGGTGGGTCGAGGAGGAGGTAGTCTTCGCAGGGTGGCAATTGATATTCATGAATGCCCGCTTTTCCGATGTTCGGAGAAGAGTGGACTTGTCTTTTTAGGTTATCGAATATCGAACGCAATTTCGTCCGAAATTCAAGAAAGCGTGAATTTATCGATGGGTGTTTGAATCACGCTCTTGAAGCTCGGGAAAAATTGTTTCAGGTGACACATTTGCAATGAATGAGTAATGCGCCCACATTTGCCAGCATTAAATTGCGCGTCTCAAAGTATCGACAGTTCTGTTGGGTCGGTCTATTTCGGCATATACGAAGACATTTATCAGCATCTATGTGTTGGTTGTATGAATAAATATTTAAATGATGACTTTTTTAAAACAAAGTTCAAGTTTTATGAAACAGAATTCACGTTTAGTGCGGTTTTTAAAACCATCTTTTTATATCGTTGGAATTTCTTATCGACTTTCCATAACAATGTATTTAAGCAACTATTTAGATGGTGTATCCTGTTTCAGGCATTCTTTGTTATTGCAATAAATATAAGAAATTAAAGGACACATTAGATATTTAAGCATGTCCTAATGACCATTTACTTTAAAATTGCTTCTTTTGCTTAACTGCAGATTTAAATATAAAAAATTCTGTAATTCGTAATTCGATGCACAACCACCAGTTTATTCAAGAGGGTTAATTATCTTTGTCATAATGCATGCATATAATTAATTATTTTTGTTCAATATGCTGTCCATACAATTTAATCATGTCATTGCAAGTTAATTACAGGAAATCGTTGAATTGTGGTACACATTTTATATCCTCTTTTATAATTTATTTACAAATAATTATCTCTTTTCAATGCAATTTATATACTTTTCATCCACTTCTCTTTTATTATTTATTGTTTAGAATGCTAATATAATGTTCAATCATAATAGTTATAGATCACTCCTTTTTACCACTGTTTGCTCAATTATGTATGATTTACTATATTTCTTAACTGAAAAGAAATGTATCTGTTAAATTAGACGAGTTTTATACATTTATTTCTAAGTGTGGTTTATCATTTTCATTTTTGATAGTGATTATTTAACAACTTTCCTTTTCACTCTCATTTCATATTTCCTTTTTATTTTTCTATTCCAAATTTTTTAGAACATTTAATGATTACTTCTTTTCCCTTAGCTGTGTATGTTTTGTGTTTAGCAATTAGTATTTACTTGTCTATGTTGTTTTGTGAACGTCACAGTGACTTTTCAAATGCCACACTCTTACTTTTGTTTCTGATTAGTAGAAAACATTGCAATAAATAGTAAAAATACTAAAAAGTCAGTTATGTTTAACCATACATTAGTACGGAAATTTATCTTATGCTGATAGGACTAAAAGATACCAGCTCACCACAAAACATAAATAAGCATAAAATATAAGAAAACAATGAAATCGATTACAAATAGCTCTGTGGGGTTTTGAAATACCTTGCCTTTATACCTCAAGGTTATTGAAGATCATATCGGTAATGAAATAATAGTTATTTAACTGAAAATATGTGTCCAATAATCACCCTAAATAAATAATTTTATCCAAAATCAAAATGGCAAAGAGACTAGTCCTAAAGAGGAATGAATCTTCGTATAAACTACAAAAGATATATATTTGCCCATAGTAGGTATAGAAAGCTGTTATGATTCAAACAAATAAAACCAAACTTTAATGAGGAATTCAACATTAAATTTCTGTAGTTTCACAGAATTTCAATTTCATTTTATGCTTTCGAATTATACATAATTACGCCAGCACGTTATCAGTTTCAATATTTTGGAAACACTTGAGGTATGAAAATGTTCAAAACCTGATTGATAATGGTTACGTGTTTATCCAAAATTTATCTCGGTGCAAACATTTCTGGAATACATGGCATTGAAACAAAGGGAGATTAACAATACACGAGTGTAAATATGTTCACCAAACCATGGATAACAATCTGCGAAATGTTGGATTAGTTCAATAATAGACTGCAAATGAGCCTATCGACAAGCACACGGCATCTCACCGGATAACAGTCGATACTTTGAAAGCCAAACATTTTAGCTTAAACTATAACCTAAATTCTTCTAGGCTTATATTTATAAGCATTGCATATTATTGGAGGAAAATGATAAAAACCTGTTATACTTCTATGCATAATAATTATAGTTGCAATGCTGAAGAACATTTATGATCATTATGATGGTTATTATTTAATAATTTATTCATTTGTTTTAGCCTCGTCTAGTATATTGACATGTATGTATGCGTTTAGATTTTCTGTTAATTAAAAAAATTCTAAGTGAAAAAATTAAAATCTCTTGAATCACAATTTTGAAGTATAAATTCATTTTTTTCTGTCTCTCTGAACTGTTTCTGATCGAACACTTAAAAAATCGGATTTTATAAAAAAAATGATTTAAAAATGTTTTTTGACTTTTCCTTCTTGAATAAATCATGGGAAATATACTTTAAAAAATAAATCCTATTTTGTTTAAGTATGGTTTTTGGCTAAAAAACAGTTTGTTACCAGCTGACAACACTTGGCTTTAATTCAGAAAATAATTCTTGATAAAATTCTCTAATATTAAACATAGTTGAATTTTAATAACCAATAATACTGGTCAGAAATTGCCTTTAACATTTCAGAATAAAATATGGTTTTCTCAAGCGTACGAACAAAGCAAAAAAGTTTCAGCCTCAAATGAAAAATATCAATTTTTTTATCACCACGCAGGCTGCCATCTATATATTTTAAATTGATTTTTCAATATGTATCCTATTGGCAACAACAGGCATCAGAGCTTCAATCTTGTTCTTAAGATTTAAGAAGACAAAATTGTTTATGTTTCTTAAAAGAACACTGGGCCTTTAAGAGTTAACAAAACAATTATCAATACAATTTTTTACTTATAAGGCAGTTCTTCAGAAGTATTAAAAAATTGAATTTCAAAATCGGACAGTGTTCATTTGGTTATTATTAAATAGAAGGAAAGAAAATTAAATCAAATAGCGTTCTGTAACACATTAAAATATATTATAAAGTTATTTGATTTAAAAATTATCGATAGCTCCGCAAAGGCGGGGAAAGGTTGGGATCATAATGAAGGATGGGCTTAGACATGTAGTTTATCATAAATATGTAAAGAAAAAAAAATTAACATTTTTTATTTCCAAGAAATTTGTAGTTTCACTGTGAAACCAATGAACAGTAACGGGCTAATTTTTCTCCAAATAAGCTGTCATCAAAATGCAATTTAATTATTATTTAATTTATAAGTATACGTTAGTATTCAGGATATTCAACCTTCATAAAATTCAATATTACTTTCGAAGATTCAATTTTAAAAAAATATTAATTTGTGCAAGAACCCTCATCATTTTGTTTCTCTTAGAGATCAAAAGCAATTTAGCTCTTGCATTGCCGATATCTTTGTGAATATTAACAGTATTGAACTGGAATTTTTATATAAGTTGGCCTATACATCTGGCTCTTAAGTTATGAAATAAAAATGACGGCCATGCACAGTAAAAAAATGCTTAGTGTGTGGTTTCACTGCGAAACAATGAAACGCTAAAGGGTTAATATATATGCCAGAGAATGAAGTTGAGTTTCACTTGGTTATTTGTTAAATTAGCCTAACTTTTCTTGTGCATTTTCACGGAAGGTATAGTAATATAGAGATGTCCTTTGAGTTGCTACGTTATCCATTTTATTTAACTTGTAATAAAATTTTGTAGAGAGATGAATGGTCATGCAGTGTTTCTCAACCTTTCAGTATTTGCGACCCAATTTTCAATCATAATTTCCATCGCGCCGCCCTCATACAATAACATATATACATTACTAATGCATTGCTCAGTACTGATACAATCCTATTTATAATTGTATCATATCAGTGTAAATGTGTATTTTATTTTATACTATGTCGGAATGTATTTTGTTTTACTTTTCTTTGAGTAAATTAATCCCTTTTTTATTAATATTTTCTATTCGATACGCTCGAGCCCCCATTTAGTGTTAGCAGGCACTCCTCGAGGCGCGCCCAAAATGGTTGAGAATCGTAGTGGTAATGTAAAGAATGAAGTTGAGTTTTATTTCGTTATTGGTTAAATTAGTATAACTTTTCTTAGGCACTTTCACTGAAGGTACAGCCGTATACAGATATCCAATGACTATCTAGGTTATCCATTTGATTTAACTTGTAATACAATTTAGTAGATAGTTGAGCGCTAAATTCTTTGAGTGAGAGTATATCGGATATGTTTGAGATCTCCATTTATTATTTACCGTGGAGCTCTAGCTATCATTATAATGCCTTTATTTTAGACTATATCTATTGCTTGTAGATCCTTTAGATTGTACTTCACCCAAACGGGACTAGCGTATGTTATAACTGGTCGTAAATACTGAAAATATGGAGTTTCTACTATACATATGCCATTTAAGAGCTTCGGGCTCTGAAGAATTTATTCTACGTTCCTTCTATTCCTTTTTTTTATAAGAAAAGTAGGAGTTTCCTACACTGTAAAAAAAATCCCGTAAAATTTACGGTTTTAAACTGGCAGCTGGGTTGGTTGTGCAAAACCGTAAAAGTTACGAAGTAAATCCGTAGGCAAAACGGTTTTTTACCATACAGGAACAAGTTTTTCCCGTAAAAGTTACGAAGTAAATCCGTAGTCACAACGGTTTTTTACCATATGAGATCAAGTTTTCTCCGTAAAAATTAAGTCATCGAAGTAAGTGACGTCATCGACTGAGTTGAGTTGTTTTCCCTTCTGTTCGAGTTGAGTTGAAACGTGCAGATGTGTATTATCAATTAGGAATATTAATAAATTAAGACTTAATTATTAATTTCAATTAGTTTAATTAATCTAATTTTTAATTGAACTTACTAGGACGATTTCGAAGCAAGCTGGTGAAAAAACTTCAAACTCCTCCGAGCGGGGGATCGAAACGGCTTTCATAGAGCTAGCAGGCTCTCGCTCTAACCACTAGCCCAACGGGGACTTCATACAATATGGTAAAAATAATCTATTTGAGCTTTAAAGTCACTATAGCTCTAGTGGCGCCACCTAGTGGTGTAAAAATCAAATATTGCCAGAACACGTGTTTTAAGGTTAGCTTTTATGAGTGACAACAGGTTACTTCTACATGTATAAACAGTTAGACCATGCCCTGTTTAATATGATATTTCATTTATTTCTTTGTTTTAAATAAAAATGTTTCTTAATGTGTAAGTTTTCCTACGATTCATATGGAAAATGGTTGATTCTTAATCGCAGGAAATTAAGTTTTTTTCGCAAAATTTAAAAGCTACATTATTCTTCAAACTTCTAAGCTTATTTTGAAAATTAGAGAAAGTATTAGTGGTGATATATTGTTTCTTCCTAAATTACTTCTTTTTTTTTGTTCATGCATAATTAAGGTCAATACATTCACTTATTCCACTATAGAGGAGATGGGACACTATTAAAAACATGAAATGAATGCAATAAAATTACATTTAAGAAAAGGGAAAGTTATCGTACGGAAAGCAATATCGTATGACGAAAAATAGAATTTGAACTGACGGTTTTAAACCGTTTATGGCTGGAGCGGAAAACGGTGAAAAACCGTTTTGTCAACAAAACAACTTTAAACCGTCAAATATACGGCGAAAGTCCGGAAAAAAACGGACATTTTTTACAGTGTATAAGAAAAAACTATATATTTGACCTTATATCTCAAGGAAGTTCAAGTATTATACATGCGAATTAAGGGTACTTACCAATTTTCATGAATAAAGTAGTCACTTATATTTTTTCTAAATTATATTTCCATGCTTATATGATTCTTCGCAAATTTACTGGTTTTTTGCAACAACCTCCACTAAAAGTTAACTCTTTCTAGAACTTTCTTTAACTCGATATCTCGAAGTGGACAAGTCATAAAAACGATTATTATAAAAGATTTTTCTGTTAGAAATGAATTCAAAGGAAATATTTTCTCTGATATTTAAATTATTCTTTCAAAATAGGCATGTGTATTTAAATAAAGAATTAAAGAACACATTTAACTATATCTTGTCCAGCAATTAAACATACATATAATGAATGAAGCGAGATATTAAATCCTTGACTACGAGATAATTGCATGCCAGCGCATTTAAATATCCATCAGGTTTCTCGAATGAAACCATTTTCTGCAATTATTACAAGCCAGAACATGAACCTTAGAGCAACTGTAATTGCAGAAAGCTTGTCGAATTCCAGTCTTGCCAAGTGAAACAAATTAAATATCTTCAAAATTAAAGATTGAGCATTCAGTTGATAAGAATAAATTGGTTGCAAATCACTTGAAATCAATGCTAAATAAGAATAATGAAGAAGGGTGCTTTCATTTGTTAAAAATTCGGTTCTTTATAACGATGTGATTATTGAAATATCAACATTAATATTATATCCTAAGACTACTACTTTTTTATGAAATCAGAAAAAAGTTAGTATATTTATAAAAGCAATAAATATAAAATTATTGAAATCAATTTTAAGCTATTTTTAAAACAGGAAAATTATTTCTATATTTAAGTGACTCGAATAATTATCGAAAAAGTTAAATAATTTCCTCGATGACGCAACGATAAACAAAAATCAAAGCATAATTAAAAGCATTTAATAATTGTTCTCTGAATAAAACAGAAAACTTTCTATAATAGGCAATAAAATGCTGCCATGTAAATCGAGAAATAAAACAATAGCTTTAAAATAAAAAAAGCCTCTGACAATGAATATTGTAATCTTTGGTGTTGTACAATTGTTATAATATATCTGAAAATCAAAGAATATACATTACTTGAAGAATGTTTCTGAATCTCAATACTTGTTGAAAGATTTAAGTGATTGTTCAGCAACAGCAACTAGGCATTGATAGCTTTATTTTAAAGTAAATTTATGGAAAGGAAATGTTTACATCTTAATTTTAAGCTATACATAAACAATACTATGCAAAGAATTGCGTCATTTTCACGCTACACAGACTTTTATTTGAACATTTTCAAGAGCTTTTCTTGCCGAGATTTCTATGTTATGCAAATTTCCTACTCCGATATAAATCTGTCAGAAAATCTATCCATTTTTATTGGTGAAGGAATAAAAAAATCGAGAATAAAAGCCAAAAACTTTTTTCCTAAGAAAGATTTTTGAGGAAAGACTTTGAAGGAGGCTAAATGCTACAGGATCACAAAATTTATGTTTTACATTGGCTAAGTTGTAAAGTATTTTAAGAGAGGAAGTTTGAGAAGAATCCCTGTCTTTTCCAGCAAAGCAATTTTCTTCCAAACGCATTATTGGAAAACTGTAAAAATCCTTCGTAAGCCCTTCGGTGTACACAACAGAATAAAGCCTGTTCAATGCAGTTATCCTCTAAAAGTTAGCATTAGTAAACTCAACGTACACCTCTTTTTATCCTAGAAAAAAGTAAACTTCAAGCAGCACTAAAAGTCCATCTCAGTTCTGTCCTGCTCGTTTTCTGATTTTATCTGATATATTTAACTGTTATATGTACACTAAACGTAAAAATAACATTTTGGATCAAAGTATTGACCACAATTTTTGAAAAATACTGAATGTGCACTTAAATACTTGTATTTTAAAGCAGAACACTTTCTGAGCGGGTGGTTGCTGCGATGTATTTTTCATCAGAAATTTGTTTAGACCATTCTTTAAAATTGAAATCTATAATCATTTGTTCATCTCTTACATAATTATTTGCGTAGGAAAGAGGAAAAGATAAAATAATCTTTTCTTTACATTTTCGTAGTAGTGACTTTTTCAGAAACTGAAATCAAGTTAAAGCATACTTCGATTTTTTTTATTTCCTTAATTGATATTACTTAGCTGTGCGAAAATGCATTTATCTTACAATATCATCATTTTTAGCGAAATTTTCGTAATGTTTGAAATTCTTTTACAATGTGAATATGAAAAAGCAAATCCTATTAATCTGAAAGAGATAAAAATGGAATTTTTGTCTTAAAAAGAAATAAATTTTGAAAGCATTTCATTGACACTGTTTTATATTGTGATTTTAATTGTGTAAGCTTCAGGGATTTTGTTTAACCATAATCTTTTGTAAACCCTTATCTAACATATATCTGCCCTCATTTATACACATTCACAATTTTGGGAGCAGATAGTTTTAACGATAGCACGTGAATTCTTTACTAACCTAAGCAAAAAAATCCACAGTCTATGCCTTAACAGAAATCATATGGAGAACATTTTACTGCCAAATTTATGTCAATGTAAACCGCGAAGAAGCAATAAAAAAGTATAGATGTTAGGATTGTACTTTAGCTTCATTTTTTCACTTTCTTGTAAGTAAAAAGTTCGAATTGCTTTAGAGAAAATGTGATGAGAATATGCAATCATAATGTGCTTTTCCGAAATGTATGGTCTGCAGAGCAGAACCATAAATATAAAGCAGAAGTTAAATTGGATCTTTTGACATGCAAAGTTTCTTTTTTTAAGCTTTGAATTTGATTCCAAAGAACAGGGTATGTCAGATGTCCATACACCACTGTATTGCTCAATAGCTACCCCAAAAATTATCCCTTCTGACTGATGATAATATATTCTCTAACGAGAAAAAATGGTGCTATTGTCTAATAACGAGTCTATTTTGGCAACATGAAAGAAGATCCTAAACCAGCGGGTCCAAAATAGATTTCATCAAAGAGATGTCTGCACGTATTAAACATTTGTGTATTCCTTTCAACTCAACTGACCGTGTGGTCCCTAGATGTTTAGCTAACTCTAAAATTACGGCCCCTGACTGATGATAATATTTTCTACAAACAGAAAACATAGTGCTACTTTTTAATAACGAGTCTATTTTGGCAACATGAAAGAAGGCCCTAAGGCAGCGGGTCCAAAACAGAATTCAACAAAGAGATGACTGCACGGATTAAACATTTGTGTATTCCTTTCAACTCAACTGACCGTATG
>BGPR01000204.1:761477-811015 GCA_013235015.1 Araneus ventricosus
TTTTGTTTTGAAATTATTTTTGGCATGGGGTGGGAAAGTTGTGTCTTAGGCATATTAGTTTACTTATATTTTTTTACTGAAATCCATTCATATCTTCCAGTGCCCCAGAAATAGTTAAAAATGACATTTTTTTTAGGAAATTTATAAAAAAATATTTTCAAAATTTTCTTTAGCGCCGGGTAAGAAAGTTTTGTTTTGGGTATATTAGTTAACATTTTTTATTATTATTAAAATTCATTCATATCTTCTGGTGGCCCGAAAGCCCCCCAAAAAGTTAAAAATTGACGTTTTCACAAATATCTATTAAAAATTACGAATTAATGAAAAATATTTCAAAAATTTGCAGATTATTCAAGTATTAAACTATAAACTTATAAATAACATAATTTTATAATAATAAATGAAGTATAAATTTAATAGTCAAAGCAATAAATCACAAAACTTATAAAAGTGAACTTATATCATAGATTTTTTAATTCTATTAGTTTGAAGACTTACATATTTCTAAAGGATGTAATACTTTTTGGTATTATAATGCTTGATAAGACTTCTTGATTATATCCTATTCAATATGAAGCCGTGTCTCTTCTCTTCTCCATATACACATTCCGACTCTTCAGACACTAAGCGAAAACATCTTTCTACAGCTTGGGTATGGCTTGGATATTTTGACCATTCCTCCGTCTAACTTTTACCATGGCCTCAATTTCTTTAAATGGCACATTCATCAAAAGAGGTGGTTCAAAAGGTTCAACACGTTGCCAGTTAATAAGTGCAAAATAATCCTTTGCTTTAAAGTCTATTTTTGGTACTTGAAAAATTCTTATTCTGATGATCCTCTGTTTTCATTTCTAGCAAAAATTAGTTTTCGTAGTGCTAAAGACCTTATATTCTCTCTGTTATCTGTGAGTATTCACAATAGCAAGTTTTCAGTATGACAAAAGAAGTTATTTCGTTGAATAAAAGTGTGTACTATATTTCTTAAATTGGGTTCCAAATATTTAGAAAATGAGATAAGTCTCCAAATATGCAGCGCTCCTTCTGTTATGGAGGGCTTTGTTTTGACATGGAACCATACAGGTTGCATATACCTTCATAATATATGTTGCAAGAATAATAAGATTGTCAGATGACATTTCTGTGACCACATACAACTTTAAAATTCTACTTGCAATTGTTAGCCACCTTGAGTGAGCAACTGCACCAGGCTTTCTTAATGCCAGGTCAGAATAACATTCAACACGAGATATCGCTAGGCAAATATCATATAGATATTGCTGATCATTGCTGAGAACCATTCTATCTAAATTATGTGGCATATTCTCCACACTTATTGAAGAAAAAGAAGCTACAGGTAGCTCCTCGCAGGTTTTGATTGCTTTACCAATTGGTCGACAAAATTCTTCAGGACCAGTTGTTGCACCATTCAAAGAATTTAGTAGATGACGGAGAGGTAAATCGTTTGTTTGAAGCAAACAAATTCACCATTGTAATGGTCTATTGAGGCCAGTTCCATCAAGCGAATAATACCTCCCCTTGTTCCCAGTATTTACATTTATTCCATCGCATCCAATTACTGTTAGCCCATTTAATTGCATATTATTTGATACAAAAAAATTGAGTATTTATTCTTTTATAGCTTTAGCTCCTCCTGTTGCAGCAGTGACATGTCCGATATACATAGAGTTAGGTTCGTTTACAAGAGTATAATGCTCCTCCTTTGTGGTCTTTGGATAGTACTTTGTGTCCTTCTTAATTAGCACTTCTGTGTTGTCTTTTCTCCCATCGAAATATAATCCGTTTAAAAGAGACCAAGACACTGTTAACTTAGTAAACTCTGCAACTGCATTTTAAAGCTTTTTACGCTGTCTAAGAATTTTATTGCGATCTACACATGCGAAGTCTCTCCTTCGTTTACAATTCCAATGTCTTGTAAAGCAGCACTGGCAAATGAAGCAGCTGCTCTATCTGAAATTCCGTATCGATCATATTCCCTTGCTAAAGTAGGGAAATTAAACGATTTTATGATTGATATTTCAAGGTAATTACATCCGTATCTGTATACAAGGACAAAAACATGGTGTTGAGCTCAAGTAGCTCCAATGATTGAGCATCAGCATCAGTTTTAACTATTTTACGTTCTATTCTTTTGTCTTCCATCTGTTTTCTTTTTTCCTTTTCTCTTTTTTTAGTCGCAATTACGTCCACTTCTCCATTAATCATTTTCCTTTCTAATCTTTGATCTTTTATAAACAATCGTTCAGCAAGTGGAATTTTCATGTCTTTTTCGCATTTACATGTATAGAAATTTGTACACTTACAAAATGTGATATCGAACAGACACGATATTTTTTCATTACGATATTTTTCCAATTTTTGTTAGTATTCTTATCATTCCTTCGCCCTATCCTCTACGTTTCTCCCTGTAAAATCGTTTCTTTAACACATTTTTAATTTGAAATTTGAATAAAAATCGTTTTTTGCAAATATTTAAGCGTCTTGGGGCACCGGAAGATATTAAACAAAGTTAAAAAAATTTTGCTTATATGCTAGTACACTTAAAAGACAACTTTTGCACCCTATGCCGATTATTTTATCCACACTTCGAATTTTCGATCCACCCTAATTACCATGTCATTAAATCTAAATTATTCATCACAACCTGAAAAAAGCAAGTGAACAGCAACCAGCATTGCAAGAAAGCGCTTGTGGTTTGTGTTGGAAAGAAATAAAACTTTCATCAAAATCCATGAAATACATGGTGCAATATATAATATATTTGTAAGCGTCACTCTCTGGCAAGAGTTCAATGTTTCGAATTCAACGATAATGATAAGGAACTAAGAAGAAAGTCTTTGTTGTACAATCTAAGTTGGTAGTATACTATTTTTAATTATATATTGCTTAATACCTTCTTCAGAAAATAATAGTGTTAAATCTCATTGCTTTTTCTGATTTCAGTATAATTTTAGATTTTGCAAATAATGTAAATATTAATTTTCACTCAGAATGAAAGGATTCGCTTTTCTGATGTGTCTCTTATTATTATAATGAAGTAACTTACAAATGTAAAGGTAAAAATGAAGAAACTTATTGTGTCGTAAAATTGTGTGTTGTAATTTTTTTCATGTCTTAACGCTTCGGTTTGATAATTAATTATATATCCAGTGCGCATTACAGCGATTTAGTATGTCATTTTACATTGTCAAAAATATTTAATATGTGATAAGCTTGCCAATAATCCAACAAGCCGAAGAATTTTCTTGAAAAACTCCAGTCTTATGAAAACACCTCTCTACTCGAGTCAAAAAAAATCTTATAAACGCCATATGACATTACCATGTCTTTAAATCTAAATTATACATCACAACCTGAGAAAGCAAGTGAACAGCAGCCACCATTGAGAAAAAGAGCTTGTGGTATGTGTTTGAAAGAAAGAAAACGATCATGAAAATCCATGAAATACAATTGGTATATAGTATATATAGTATATAGTGTACTTGTAAGCGTCTTCCTGGCAAAAGTTCAATGTTTCGAATGTAAGGACAATGTTAAGAAACTAAGAAGAAAGTCTCTGTTATACAATCTTAGTTCGTATTATACTATTTTTTATTATATATTACTTAATACCTTTTTTAGAAAATAGTAGTATCAAATCTCATTGCTTTCTCTGAATTATGATTAATTTTGGATTTTTCAAATGATATAAAAATTAATTTTCATTCTTGATGAAAGGATTTGCTTTTCTGATGTGTCTCTTATTACTATAATGAAGTAACATTCAACTACAAGGGTAAAAGTTAAGAAACGTATTGTGTCGTAAAATTTACGACAAGCGCCCGCTCGTGTAAAAAAAAAAATTAGTGCGCCTGCTAGAAGGTTAAGACACGCTATTTTTATCTATTGTAGATTACCAAATAAAATATAATAGTCAGGCTTATGCTTCCTTGAGAATTTTAGAAAAATGTTTTCTCAACCAATTATACTAATTTTAATTTAAAGCTTCTCACTATGAAAATATCCGTGTATATGTAGGAAGGAAACTGCATCAAATCCCAACCCTTCCTTAATTTCATCTTCCTTCAGTGAAGACACAGCATAACATCAGCACTTTAATTTATAAATGGTCAAACAACTTCAGTATCGCGAAATGTTCGCGACGCATTTAAACATGTTAATTTAACCAGCACATTAAGCATCCAAAATATATCACCTGCGCAAATTCTGATCTCGTTTCCTCATTTAGCTCTTATTTACCAGCCTAGTATTCAGTTTCCTGCCGTGAAAGTATCCTTTGGAGATTTGATATCTCATTAGATGTACGATAAAACTATTGAACCGTCCCAGTGTCTTAAGAGACTTATGCAAATTCAATTCAAATATACAAGCATCCTCCTTTAAAGATTTAATTGATAAGTGCTCGAAGGATGTAATGAGTGTTGCAAGGGTATAAACCATAATCACCTTCGCTGGAGCGTGAACAAGGAGAAAAGTGCATTTGCAGCACCCTTGGGACATCCTAAAACTGTGTGTTTTCAGACACATGATACCTCCTGTTTATTTCCCTTATATCCTCCGGAATGGTATAATAATTGCCTCAAGAAACTAACAAGATCTGGCGTAACAAAAGTGTTAACTAGTCTTGAAGTGAGAAATAACGAATATTTCAACAGAAAAGTGGTTTGAAACATTTTCCATGATTTTTCCATCTTGTTCTAGTTGATTATGAGGTTTATCCTTTTCTTAAAATTACTTTGAAATAAATAACTCTTACTGAATGCTCCGAGCTAATTTTTAAGTCATATAAATTAAGCATTTCCATTTAAATAAGATGGAATTTTCCCGCAAAGAGGTACAGAGGTTTGGATCTCCAATTTAATGACTATAATATTTATGATAATAAAGATTGTATTATAAAGTAGAAATAACCGTTCTATGTTTTGAATTTGTATTGAAACAAAGAATGGCTGGAAGTTTTCATTTGACGATCTCTCTAATGTTAAGTAACAAGAAAAAAGACTTTTTTAAAGATTTCTATGCATTTTGTGAGCTTTTATTATCATGCGTAGAGAATAGATTGATTTTTCTACATATACCAATTTCTTATATTTCCTGAACTAAGAGTTTCCAACCAATCTTCTTTTTGGAATCTAACGATTATCTTTTATGCCATTCATCACATATTTTATATTTCTATCAGAGTACGAATTCTACAACTAAATTATCAAGTGAAATTGGAGAAATTATAAAAAATAGTCATATACCTTTTGATTTATTTAATCCCAAAAACGATGTTATGTAAATAAATGAGATACACAATTAACTCCGACCAATGTACCTATAATTTTGAGAAAGTTTAAAATAATAGAAGAAAATGCCCTAAAAATATTTGCTTGTCAGAAAAACACTACCTATGTTTTCTACGAATTCAGCTGTTATTTGTTTTAGATATCAAATAAATGAAAGTTCTCCTACATATAATTATAACGAAACATATTGAGTCTCCCTTACCAATTAGTTTTAATACGCTTGACTATATCGACCATATATCTGAAAATATTTGGAGAAAAAGTAATTTACACAGTTTCAAACTTTGACGAATTTATCAGAATTACCTTAAATTCCTAATTCATTTCAGATCACCCAAATTTTATAATTTCTCTAATATTAAAACTTTTCAGGAGTATCAAGAATATGTTCCTAAAGTACATATTACTATTAGTATTAACCCGCGAGGAGTGCGTACCTTGCATTTACTCGAAGGTGCGCATTGGGCCTCGCAGGCCCGGGGTTATGTTTTTTGAACAAAACGTGCAGAAAATTACATTTATCTTAATAGGAAACATTTGTTGCACTAGTGTACAGAATATAAAATATTAACCCCTTCAGACATGCTGTCCGGTATACTGGACATCAACTTTGAACTGCTCCTATTAATTCAATAATTGACGAAACTACATGCTGTTTTTTCATTTCATTCTCGATTTTCTTATCAATGTAATCGTTGCGAGAATTTTCGTTTCGGCATGGTATCATTTAATTTTTTTAATGTTTCAAGAAAAACTCGAAAAAATCATCGTTCTTCCGAAAATGGAGCTCGGTGGTGAATTTTGTTTCTCATGTAATCCGTTTTTCATCATTTAAACGGCTTCTACAATATTTTATTACTCTTTGACAACCATTTTAAAGTGAAATTTGTGTGATTTTATGTCTTTTATCAGTTGAAATATCCGGTATTGTCAGGATGCTAGACATGGGGTAACTTTTTTAACTTTTCATCTACAGGCTTGAAATTTCATTTATGCTTTAATCTTTGCAGTAGCACACAGTACGCGAAAGGAAAAAAAAATTCTAACTCCATTATTTCATAATTCCGACTGAAGGGGTTAATAAAATAATTTTCAGATAAATCTCTTCAAGAGAGCGCAATAAATTGAAGAACATTGATGAATGCTTGTATTTCAAAGATATTTATGAAAATGTTGGCTTTCCCATCCAAAATTACCTGAATTATTCTGGATATAAATATTAATGCATCATCTGTCTCATCGATAAAAATTTACAAGAATTTTGAACCGATTATGCAAGATCTGCTTCACCGCAGTTTTCTGGTAGTTGTATGACGATGTTGCTTGTAAAAGTTCTCGTGTTTTTACTAGGTTCTTTTTTACACCATTTGTTAATTCCACCTATCTGACCGTTAGCTACACCAATTTTCAATTCTATTCCTCTTCTAAATAATCGGTGGAATCTCAAATATAAAATTCGTCGACTAATTCCTTCTCAGAATTCGACTTAAGATATCTAACTAATTCTACAGCAACAATTATTTGCTTTGTTAATCGATTCTTAATTAGTTGATTTTCAGCTGAAAGCTTATCTAATCTTTACATTTCATATTTGTAGTTCGATTAGCGATAAATTATCGCGATATATTTGTTCTACTTATCTATCCTACACAGAAACGCGAGCGCGTGCATCGGGCTTTGGAAGCCCGACGTCTATTTTCTGAGATAATAAATATGGGGAAATTCTTGAAATGCCAGCGGTCAGCAATGGAATGACCTTGAATGCACTTACTGTCAATCTGGATTTTTTTGCGTTGAGGGGTTAATTTTCTGTAATAAATTTTTGCAGGCACCGGGCCTCACAGGCCCGATGCGCGTCATCCCGGGTTAATGAGTAATTTTCACTCTAGAATTGTAACATTTAAATTTAAAATCTAACGTCTGCTTCTTAATCAGTATTTTTTTTATAAATTACTTAAATAATTAACAATCGACTGGTATTATGTCCTATCTTTAAATTAACAGAGAACACAAAAGTTATTAATCAAAATAGCACTAACAGACCGAATGGAATACACTTAATGCAAAAGTGTCATTTTAACGAATTAGCGCATCGAAATGCCAAACCGTATTTTATATAAATTCACAATGCTGTTACCAACAGGAACGAAGTTTAGAGCCATGTGGGAAATAACTTGTTTCACTTTGAAAACGGTACATCAAAATGCTAAATATTCTTGAGTAATCTACTTGGAGGGTATAATAAATGATAGTAGAAGTAGAATTAATGATGCATCAGCCTTCATTTGCTTCAATTTGAGAAGCAACACCTTAAGAATAGAAAATAATGTACTCTGCGGTTCAGCCAAACGGAAGGGTGCCTTACCTCAAGAATATCAATTTCTTTAAGAGAAAACACCACGCCCGTAACATTTGCAAAATAAAAAGAGAGGACGCTTTAATATTTTACTAGACAGTCTCGCCCTCTGAGACACAAGAGAAAAGAAACAGACCTTGTAACCTCTTCCATCCATGATATACTGTAAGTATGTCTTTAAAAAAAGCCACCACACCAAAGTTCCTCTCTCAGGTCACTAAGCAATATTTTGAAAGCTTTTGGGCGAAATGTGTCTTTTTAGTTCTGTTTCTGATGCACCTTCCTTTTTGTTTCGAATGAATCTCGATACAATAGAAGATAAGATTTTACCCTGCTTTTATTCGAACTCAGTCTGTAGAATAAAATTTAAATCTTCTGATTTAATGTGGAGAATATATTTGTTTAACATTTTGGTTTTTATTCTAAAGTACAATTTATTAGTCTATCAGAGGATTGCGTGGGAATTTGTTCATGGCATTTGAGTCTAAAAAACACCACAAAGGAAATGAGGCTGATGTCTGAACTTTAGATTGTTATTAATATTTAATGAAAACGAGTTAAATATATTTGACGGTTGGAATTTGCACTGGAGAAAAGTGAAGTGGTTAATAAAATTCGTGTTTCCTGTTAATATTTAATCAATGCTGATGAAATTTACGCAATGCTACGAAATTTATAAACGCATTAAAATCATTTAAATAACTAATAATATATTATTCAAGTGTCATATTCTGCATTGCTAGTGAAATCATAATCTCTTATCAAAAATATTGAAATTTATGTTATTTCTCTGGCATCTGCAAGGCATAGTTATCTTCCATTCCCGATGGAATTTTTTTGAACTACTTTCGGCAATTAACAGCCAATGAGCTGCATCATCGAGTGAAAGAATCTTATAGATCAACAACGAGTATCTTCGTGTTCACAATGCTTGAGAGTCCTAATTATACCATCTTTTAATTCATGAGTGAAATTGCAGCAATGTATTCAGGTTTAGTTGCAGTCTCTCAGATTGTTGTTCATTTGAAATGCTATTTAGTGAATCAATAAAGATATTAGCACACACTTCGATATTACATCGTACAATATATACGTTATTAGAGCATTAGTTTGTAATATGCGCATTAATTGCATCTATGGAATAACTATTCAAATTATAATCTCGGTGAATGACTGACTGAAAGGTTGATACAGATTTAAAGGCAGCATTTAACGTTAAGACTAATGAATCAGGATTTAGATGAACAATCATCCATCTGCAGTTAATAATTTTCAGTATTTCCAAAGAATAAGGTTTTCAGAAGAATACAAAAGTTACAATGAACAGCTCATTCATATTTATGTATGCTAATATCGGGCGTACTTATTATACATTTTGAAATATGCAAACGTTACTGAACCTAGTTTCGAGTATAAAACTCAACAATTTTTCCGGAGTTGATGTTTCATTTTCTTGGCTAAATTGAGACAAAGTGCGGGTTGCAGTGGTAATATTTTTATATTTGAGTAGAATATTTCTTTCGCAGAGCTGATATGTTTATTTGCTTGATACATTCTTGATATACTAATATAAATTGAAAGGAATTAATAACAGTTAAAAAATCACTCTTCTACTGCAATTAATTGATGTCCTTCAAGGAGAAATTTATTAATATCCATGTGAGTTTCAAAAACTAATTAAAATTAATGTTATAATAAATAACTGTGTGATGACACATAAGAACGGCTTATAGGCTCGGAGACACGATTTAGTTGAAACAGTATTTATAAAAATTTAAACCATTATTGTCATCCATTGCTTTACATAACATTCTGTAGCTACGAGAACCCTGCTTAGGATGAAACTCAAAAGTCCATACTATCTTTAGAAACTAGAATGTCACTTCCATTCACAAAAGATATGACACTTTAACCCTAAAAGTAAATGCGACATACACTATGTCATAAAACACAGTAAATTTCTGTTGAATCGACTCCCGCTTATCGCCATTACCTACTCATGAAACCAATGGTTCCCAACTAAGGCTCTGCCAGTAGGCTATTACTACATTCTATTGTTTTCAAGTCAATGAAGTATTGAAGTTATTTACAAACCAAAAGTCTTAGAGATGAGTTTTATCATTATTAAATCTGAAGCTATTTGAAGACGTATCAAATTAAGGACTTGGAGAAATTTATATGAAAAATGCAATCTAATATCAGAATATACTCATTATTCAAATTAGTTCCATGATACAACCAAATTTATCATTTCAAAGAAAAATAACGGATAAATTTTACCCAATATGCAGAAAAAAAGTTATAAAGTATAAGGAAGGTATTTGTTATTCAGAAATGATCTAACTTAAACGAAATCATGAAATAGTTTCGAGAAATAAATCATGTGAATTCAAATTTTTTTATTATCAAAGCTGTTTTAATCGTTTATTTACTATAAAGAAAACGTTTAGAATTTAAATAGAAAGGTATTATATTGAATTAATGATGCGAATACTACATGTTCCCATGAAAGATTTTATACTTGAAATTTAAATAATACGAAAAAAATCATATTATAAATATTAAATAATGATATCGGTAAACCACTTAATTATCAAGTTCAAAAGAACAATATAAAAGTAAACACCGATATTTTCCAGAAGGTGTTGGGTTCCATACAATTTCTGAAATATCCTCTCTCCTATATAATACATTGTTTATTTAATTCCTGATAACGATACACTAATTCTTTCCACAGTCTGTTTTTATAGGGTATTTGAAGCGATAAGCCTCAGGTTCTTCTTTTTTCAAATATAAGAATAAACACCTTAACTGTATCGAATTTCAGACTAAGAAGAAAAAAATAGAATAAACAAAGAAGCCACGGAAGTTATTATCAACCATCCTCTTTTTCTAGATCAATTTAAAATATACAGGAAGCGATTGTTTTCTCTTGAAAAAGATACGCCGGAGATTACCGGAAATTTGCAGCATCAGCAACGCTCAGAGAGAAAGAAAAAAACCGAACGCCATTTCCCTTCTTTGTCATTCACAATTTCTTTGAGAGTTTTTCAAACTGCAGAATTCCAGTTTCATATTCTTTTCATAGGCGCAAACATTTCTGGGACTCAGCTTTTCTCGATTATCAAAGATTCTCTGAATAGTTTCTTGTTTGTTGGAAATATTCGAAGTCAAAATCGCAGCAACTACTTTATTTACAAATTATCATTTTTACGATTTTGTAACGAAGTGTATGTAGATGAAAACAGATTTAGTTTAAAAAAATTTAAAACAAAAAAAAATAATAATTAGATTAAAAATCGGTGAACATTAAATTAAATATGAAACTTGAAAAATGATAAAGATTAAATATAAAAATACGAATTTTCAAAACAGAATATTATGAATTATATTCAACATCCTTTTTTTAATTTTTCGAATGTATGAGAGTATGTACATGAAGAAAACATTAAAAACACTAAAGTAAGTTTAAAATTAGATAAGGACAAATTTTTAAACTTTTGAAATTCCCATAAAGAAATTCATATACCTAATTCTTTGAAAATAAGATGTAAATTAAAAAAAATAATAAGATTTTCCTTTATGCTAAAATTTTGGATGACCTAATAATCTGTAAAATTCAATCGCATTTAATCGCAGATTTAGTCTATTTTAATTGTAACCCTTTATAATAATTTTCATCATGAAAATGCCTGAATTTCATTCAGGTTATTTTTGTTTCATATGATCTTATTCATTTACTCAGATAACAATTCGAAGTTATGTATTTGATATACAAAAGCGAATAATTTAAATTAATGAAGCCTAAATTTCTCCAAAAAAATCTTTTTTTCAATTTTATTCGAATATTCGTAACAAAAATTACTATGAAGTAAACAGAGCTGTCTTTAATGTTTTTATTGAAGAAAACAGTCTCGCTAAATTTTTAAAATTGCAGGACTTTTGAATATTAAATTTTTCTCACTCAGTGAAGATTTGAAATTACTTTCTTTATAAAAAATTAATCATTTAAATTCTTAGTAGAATCTCATGTAAAGAGAATTTACATGAGAATCGTATTTTAAAAGGAAGGATATTGTCTAAAATCCATACAAGTAATCAGATAAGATTTCAGACAACAAGTTTCATATTTATTTTCTTTTGGCTTTCTAGCCAAAATGAGAAAATTGTTAAAAAATAATATCAGAAATTTAATTTTAAATATCGCCACTAACAAGAATGATAAAAAACGAAAATATTCCAGAAAATACGATGGAATTCAACTTTCACTTGATTATTGTTAAATCGGAACAAGCACATTTCATGTAAATTCCTAAAATCCAATCTTATATAATAGTTAATTTTTCTTACCTCATATCAGACATTTATTACAATAACGCATTAGCTACTTTTGTTTTATTTTTATTTGATTAAATTCATTCATTATTTGTCCATAGTAAATTTATTTAATTTATTTAAATTCATTGCATCTACTTATGATATTTACATAAAAGTCATATTTTGCCGAACAGAGGAACCCAATGATAATTATTTTCGCTATTTCCATCTATTCTACGATTTATCTATTCTATGATTTTCGAAGCCGCGGTGGCCTAGTGGCAAGGTCTCGACTTTGGGGCTCGAGGGTTCGAGACCAGATTCCACCGAAGATCCATCGTGTATGTTACCTGTTTGCACGCTAAATCATACGTAGTGGCCAAACGTCCTCCCGTTGGTGTGGCGTGGAAGTTTGGAGGGGGGTGCCAGCTCAGGTGTCGTCCTCGTCATCTGATCGTGGTTCAAAATTACGAGGTCCGTCCCAAAATAGCCCTCGTGTTGCTTCAAAACGGGACGTTAATATAGCTAAAACTAAACTATTCTATGATTTTCGTCAAAACTGAATTTGTGACAATAAAATAACATACCTTTTTCCTTAACTTTCCGATATTATCACTCAAGGTGGTCTTAAAAATTGAAATTTTTTCAAAGCAGTTCGCTGTGACTAAGCTAAAAAATTTTAATTTCAGAATTTCGAAAATTTCAGAAATCCTATTCAAGATGAATTATAATAATTTCAATTATTATATAATCATTTATTTTAGGATACTTTTGGCAATATCTATATTCATATAAACATTTATTTTAAGATTTTTCAACGATACCTATATTCATATAAACATTTATTTTACGATTTTTCAACCATACCTATATTCATATAAACCCTTAACAATACCTATATATATGATAATTAACAATACCATATGGATTGAAAAAAAAAAAACTGCAACTATTTTATATTCTTGAAGGAAAGAGAAAAGTGTTCTTCATATTTTTTCCAAGACCATGAGATAGCATTTATCTTTCATCGCTTCTTAAAATCGAGTTTTGTGGAATTCTTTTCTTTGAACATCATCATTTAGGAATGTAAGAAAGGATTGAAAAATCGTTGGCAATTGTTCTCTTTTTTTCTTGCTTTTTTTGAAAAAATATTGTTATCTAGAAAGATGCCGAAATCTTTATGGACGTTTCCAAAATGCTAGTGCTTTCAAATAAACGCTGTTATAACTGCTGTACGTGTTATCTCAATTCCCATTTAGCACTTATTCTTATCATAGGAATATGTTTTCAGTTTCCTTCTTACACCCCAGGTTTCCATTTCCTTTGATTTTAGATCGCATTATTGTGTGTTTTTATATGCTATTATTTATCATCAATATGAATCTCAAAAAAATTATTAGGTTGTTTTAGAAAACCCTTAAGGCTTTAAAAGCCAATTAAAAAAATATTATGCTTTTTATAAATTATATTATTATTAAAAAGTTCTTTTAAAATAGTTCGCTTTCATAATTTTGATGTTGTCCCATTTGAATTTTGAATTGCTTGATCTGCTCCAAATATTTACTCATTGTTAATCTTTATTTGATTTTAATGAATTGCTTTTATTTTTCTAAAATATATGTCTCTCATTACCGTAATCGAAGGTAAAGTCTATAGGATATTTTCTAAGTATTAAAATGTAGAAATTATTATTTTCAGAGAAATGTAATGCGCTTAATAAAAGTGTAAGAAATTTCCTCATAATATTATTTTTGTTTAATTTCAGAATTTTTGAAGCGCCGGTGCATATATTTATAAGTTTTTGTTTGATGATTGTCCCAAATGGCAATTATTTAAGAATATTTTTGAAGATTTAAAGACACCTATATGAATCAAGACTCATGCTCAACATTGTGAAACAAGGTATTAATGAATGTCAAGACATGTATGTCAATTACATGCTTGCGTGTAAAAATAGCAATAATATGTGTGATATCAGAACACATCCATAGGTTGAAAATGAAGAACTATTGCAAGAGCATTGAAGATGAAATATTTTGTCAAATTAAAAAAATCAAACAAGTAAACAAGAACTATTGATTTTATTTCTAAATTTAAAATTTGAACAAAACATAATAATTTTAACACATAATAACGTAATATTTTTTTAGCAATACATATTTGATTTAAAATCAAATATATATTGGTGTCTTCGAACTCTTTTCAGCTGCATGTTTCCACAGAAAATAAGAACCATCTTTAAATGTTCTAGTTCTAAAGATTTTATCTATCTATCATTAAAATACTTCTTACTATGAATGTTTTGAAAAATTATTATTATGTTTAGTAAATGAAGATTGATTTATCTGGACATTTATTTATAATTTTTTCGTACTATTTTCATGCATATATTTTAATAAATGAATCTCTACAAAACTATTTTGAAATGTTAAATAGTTAAAATTAGATTTTTAGTAATAATACAGATATTCTTTCAAATCAAAAATTAAACAGCAAAGACGTAATGTATCCAATTGTAAATAATTTTAATTTCCTGTGATTGCCGATAAAATTGCCTTTTTCTGTACAGCATTATATCTAAAATATAAAATGTCGTAAAAAATTTCTATTATCTGAACATAAATTAAGCAAAAGTGCAGATTTATAATGACAGTTTCATTCTTCGCAAAAGGTATATGGAATGGCTAGAGTTCATGTCAATTTGAAATTCAACACTATTTCCGATACATTAAAATGTTTTCATTTATATCTGGAACAAAATATCGTCTGAAATATTTTACTGCGGAATTTTCCCATCTACTTTTGATATTAATAAGCATTGAAATACAGCAAATATCAAAATATTTCTCCTATTTGCAGCTGCTTATTTGATCTTCATTAACACCGCCTTCCTTTTCTCCTCTAATCTTATTTTCATCCATTTTTACCCTTGTTTTCAATACTTCTGAAATTTGATTATTCTTTAAGGTTTCAAATAAGTGAAATAGGATTTATTTCGCAAAAAATTCTATGTTTCTTCTTTGCCGTAAAGATCATTTGATATATTTTTTCTTATGATTTGTAAATTTAGCTTTCTCCAATGATTTGTATTTCTTGCTTTGAAAACTCTCTGTAATTGTAAAGATTGAACAGTAATGTAATTGCGAAATCTTTAACACTTTTCCTTGAATAAAGAATATTATGTTTATTTCCGAATTTGCTTTGACAAATTTGTAGTTTCTTTTAAGAATGACAGATTATCTTTCGGTGAAATTTTTGAATAGCCCTTGTCTGTTATCTGAAATAAATATGAAATATTTAACTTTCTTACAATTTTCCAAAGATAGTACAAGGAGATCTATATTTTATGTGAAAGAGTATCTCTTTAGAAAAGTAGAGGGCGTGGGTGCATAACATTGTCCTTGTGAATTGATAACTAAGCATTAAGAATGCCCTTTATAAAAATAATAACACATACTAATATTACACTTTTTAAAAGAGTTCCATATCAGAATAGTTATCTATGTTTATTTACTTACACTTTTTTCTTTTTTTTTAGTCTTTCTTAACGCTCTTCTTTAAAATTTCTTATTGCAACATTATTATCTATTCTTTATTAATTTTAGTTTATTTTTAGTTTTTAGTCTCAGTAATTAGTCTAAATTTTCTGTGCGTAATAAAGCATATTGTTTATTCTTGATTTTTGACATTGTATTATTTCTGAATTGTGAACATTTCCTGCCGGCTCTCATGCTCCGTTCACAATTTTGGTTAGTAATAAATACACCTAGATAAATAAAAAAAAATATGAGAATATTTAAGCATATAATCTTATTATTTTAAATTGGGATTCAAAAACCGAGCACTCCAAATCGAACGAAGTTATCCAAATACAACAGGAACACTCTCATTTATTACTATTTCATTTTTCTTGTGATTACTGGAATACTCTCCATTTCAAAAATTATTATTTAAAATCTCTCGGTAAGAGCATCTGGAGAAATAATAATTTATCATCCTTTCATCTGAATAATTTATGCCAAGAAGGTTAGGTTTTTGATAGTTACTTATTTAATTTGAGAGAAATTATGATTGCATGATATGCGCATGGGACTTTTCCGTCATATAAACAATACTTGAACATTTTTTGGGTCTCTTAACACCGATGTCTGCAAGGAAAACTCTATGTTTTGACTAGCCGGGAGAAAATTCTGAGTTTTAGTGTTGATACTTAAACAAACATGTTAATTTTTAACATCGTCTGAATTAATACAATAACAATTCTAATAGCAATAATTTACCAATCTTTCATCTGAATAATTTAAGTTAAAAATGTTAGTTATGTGAAAGTTAGTTATTTAATTTTAAGAAAAAGTATGAGCTCATAAATATGCAAATGGTACTTTTTAATCATTCAAACAGTATTTGAAGAATTTTTTTTGTCTTTCATTATAGATGGCTGTAAAGGTGAAATGAAAGCTTTGGTACCAGAAGCAGTTCTCAGTTTTGAAGTTGATACTTAAGCAAACAAGTTAATTTCCAACATACGATGAACTAAAAAATAACAATTCAAATATTAACGGTACAATGACATTCGTTGCTTATAACATAATAAAATCTGCTTCCAAATATTCCGTTCAAAGTGCATTTAAAAGTCTATCTAATTCTGATTTATTTCTTTAAATATAATTTTTCACAGAAAGCTAATATGGGATAAAAAAATATCTAGTGCTAAATGTAAATAGAGAAATATTTAAATTAAATCATGAATCTTGTCTGAAACAATTTTATCAAAAAATATTGAATTTGAAACAACACTTTTTAAGAAAAAAATTGTTATTGTATATTTTCAGAATCCATAAATTAAAATTAAATTAGCCTTGAAAAAACCATTACAAGAATCTTTAAGCAGCCTTATACCTCACAGTAATATACTTTATTGCTTTACTCATATTTGGCTCTACAATTTATGTCCTTCCTGCGGTATCCTCATTAAATAACTTGTTAATTAAAACTCTGATGGAATTAAAACACATTTCACCATTTAACTTTCATTCCCATGAATAAATTCTCCTTTATGCGGCAATAAATGAAAAATCATAAAGTATTAAACACTTTTCAAAGATTAAATTCTATTCCCGAATAAATTTTACTTCATGTAGCACCGAATTTTGTTTAGAAGAAGCTGCTTAATTCCTTATCAACAAACCCTCAATCAATGTACTTCACTCCTAATCTTTTGCAACACATTCTTTCCACTTTTAATCCACTGCCATCATTTCCAAGGTGATTCCTGAAATCTTCATTATTTCCTGCAGTAAAAGGATTCTCCGTCGAGTTTATGCACTGCGAAATATTTCACGGTAGAAAAGAGATATCTATCGCCTTTCTTCATCTGTTGGGCAATTAGAAAGATGAAGCGAAAGCATAACCAATTCTTCAAGTCTCCTTTTATCTGACGTCGACCTCGTTATATCGCCTTATCGGAAAATACAACCCATTCGCTGACAGGCCGAGACAAACTGGCCGCCGCACAGTGATGAATAACCACTGTCCAGCGCTGCGTTGATAAGGGCTCACCAGTCTAGCAAATAATGGCACCCGATATTAGCCTGACTTTTCGTGGACAAGGCTTGCTCTCCCCCCGATTATCGTTAGCCTGATAAAAGAGGAATGTTGGCACAACGTCTTTGAGTTGTACATAGCACTCGGATTTCGGCATCGGAGCGTTCCTGAGTTGTTTGCTTAATTCGGCTTTTACTGTGAATAGATGAAATGATTTTCCTTTTTCGCTTTGAGCAGGTGATTATTTGCACCATTTTATGATGTTGTTTATTCTCTCGATACAGAGGCTGTATAATCTATATGCATGGAAACTAAAATACAATTAACAGAACTAATCAAATGAGTAAGACAGAAGAAATTAGTGTTCTCATTAAATGACAAGTTATCTTATAGATCGTAGATCCATTTTATGTACAGTTTATTCTCGGGATTGACAAGATTTATTGTTTGTATTGTTACGAATCTGTAAAACATTTCCCCATCCATGTTAGTCTTATGGTAGGAAATAGAGATTTAATGAGATTCTTATTAGATAAAAGCAAATGCCCCTGACCTTGGCGATAAATTTGGCGAAAAATTAAAGGTTCTTGAAAATGCAAGAATTATGGCTTTATCTCTCTTAGGAATCGAGATCCGGATTCTTCTGGAGAATTCCATGTGACTTCACGCCCTGTCGGAAAGCAATAAAGAGCCGAGGTGCTCAAACAATTAAGAATCTCTTTGTAGCGCGGGCTGGTAAGCTCTTAGATTTTAAGAGCTATCAATAGTGATATTACTCTTATTCAATTAATGATTTGTTGTCTACTTGTGTTGCTGATTTATACAAGTGTTGATCTTAGAGCTAACTGTGCCCAATGTTTAGTCGAATATTCGTGGAAAAAAGCTTCATTTTCCATTATTCAGCTTGTTGGACTTCTTTCACCTCTCACCCTAGGACTATTTTCGAAACAGTAGAAAGGAAAACTAAAGCTTATTTCCTAGGATTAGTCAAATAAGGTAGACTGGCGAAATCAATGATACCAATGAATATCAAGCTGCATCTTTCATTAAAGATGCGTTTTGTGTGCTACATATTCTCAAGATCGAGAAGTTGTATCATATGCATACTGAGAAAACATAATAAACTTACTCCTTATAGATAAATCATAATGCATTTAACAGAATTACTTCAGAAATTAAGAAGCATGGAGAAATTAACGTTATCAATAAATGTCAGGTTACAGAGCAGACCTAACCTGCACTTAGGTACTGTTTATTCTCGAGGTAGAGAAGCATACAGAATGAGTAATCTAGAAAGCTAGAGTCTATTTAATAGAATTAGTTAAATGAGGATTGTCATAAAAATCAATATTATCAATGAATATGAAGAGATGTAAGATCTTTTTCCTACAACGTCAATTCTTAGGATAGAGAAGTTATTAAATATATATGTGGAAGAACTGGAATGCATTCACACTTTAACGATAAAAGTCGAAAAGATGAATATTATCAACAGATGCCAGTTACACTCAACATCGGTGATATATAGTGATGTTGTTTATACTCCAGATAAAGAATTTTTATGTCTGGAAAAATCCAAACTTTATATCTTACAGAACTAAGTTGATTAGGATGGCGGTAGAATTGATGTTTATATAATTACATAGAAGTTCAGTATGCATGTTGGAAATGAATACAAGTACATCAAAGACTCATAAATATTTTATATAGTTCACAACCTGCTGAATAAATAATAAGGTTTTACTCTCTATAGGAATTCACGGACGGAAGATAGCGAAAATTTTCTAAATGATAAAATGTTAGTCTAAAGACCAATTTTGATTTACCACTTAAGAGCCTGAATAAAATGCATATTTTGCTTCATTAGCTTGTTTATACTTCCTCCATTTGTTTTCTCATTTTTTGTTGCTTTATCAGTTTTTTTCTTTTTTGTTTGTTTTAATGCCACTAGGTTTTTTCCACCGCCTTTATTATGCATATCAAAACGTTATGTCAGATAAATTACAATAAAATTGTTTGACGGCCAGTATGTTAGATTCCCTTTCCGTTTCTTTTATTATTTCTAACCTGAAAAATAACTATCCGCCTAGGTTTCCAAACTGTTTACAGATTTCTGAGTTTTCGGAATTTTATTAATTTTGAATTATTTATTTAATGCTGCTTTTATTACAAGATGGGGAACTGATTTACTTGTTCTACGAGTTAAATCATATGAGACTTCAACTACATTTATTTTTATTATTTTTTCATTTCGAAGATGGTTAAATGTATAAATGAATAATTTGAACTGACCAAACACAATGAATGAGTTAAATCTAGAGATGACGGTTGATTGTTTTAATAAGTACATAATAATTTTTGACTGAGAATATTTGCTTACCGTTTGACTTATTTTGTTGCAAATTATTAATTTATGATCTATATATCTCAGATTAAAAGTCTTATTCTTTCGATTTATTTTAAAATAACACTCATTTTCAAGATATGTGCAGCATTTTCTCCGAGATAATACTATAAAACCACCTCGATAAAGTATAAATCGAGTCTAAATTATTTTTATTAAATTGCCTGACAAAACATAAAATATAAAAAGTAAAATCTATCGTTATTTAACATATAAAAGTTAAATTTAATTTAAATAAAATTATTTAAAGTATTTTAAAAATAAAAGGTGTGAAAATAAGATATTAGAACATGAGAAACATTAAAAAAAATGTAAACCTTCAAATAATAGAAAGTGAACCTAATTGTCTGCGATGGAATGATACCAGATTCTGTATTCTAAATAATGATATCGCTCACTGAAATTTTGATTAGCACAAATTTAAGTTAAATGCGCATCATATATGGTAAAAAGCGAACCTAAATTTTGAATATAATGCAACCACACACATAAGGAAAACATATTAATTTAAACTCAGCATCCTACAGGTTTTGTGAATTTTATCCGGCTTCCATTCAAATTTACAATGGAAATTCCTAAAACCCAACTATATTTGATACTAATATTTAGATGAAAAGGTAGGTTAAATTTCAAACATCTTAATACTTTGGGAACATGAAATAATGTTCTATCTGTTTTATTTTTTTAAGAAGGAATTCCTTATCCATTTCGATTGCAAGGGGGTTTGATGCACATATCTTTCTTCATTGCAAACAAATTTTCCCAGCACGCATGGGTTGATGCATTTTAGAAGGTAAGTAAAACTTTCTAACAGGCAATTACAGAAAAAATAAATTAGTTCAACAAGGAGATTGGGTAAAGTATCTGTAGAGTCCTGTAAATTATCTATTGTTACACCATCTGTCAGCCCTTAAAGATAAAGTTAAGCGTTAATCTAACGAGACAAATTTGTAAGTTAGAAAATAAATCTCTTAAATTATTTATTATATCGTAATCAAACATTCTGGTTTTCCAATAAACTGTGTTTCTGATGCATTGCAAAAGTAACCAATGGAGGGTAACTAAATCAAAATTTGACTGTATTAATTGTTTCAAATTTTATAAACCATTAGAATATTAAGTAATCAAGAAGAAGATTAAAGAGACTTTCGAATACATTTGTGGGGTTCCAATCGATTGACATTTGAATAAAAGCTGAGACATTCTCGTTCTGAATTCAAATAATATTTCCTATTCAAATCTGAATGAGAATTAATAAATGTAATTGGAATATGGAATTTTATTGATAATGTTGAGACGGGTACATGATTTTACTAAAATTAAGTACCTAACTACGTTTTATTCTACTAATTCATCGCGAGATAAATTAAATTATGTTCAAGAATCGTTGAATATTTATTACGAATCCAGTTTAAGAATAATTATTGCTTGTTGGATAAATTAATTAAGTTGCATGGCATTTAGTCAGTTTCTTAAATTCCGGATTCGTACTCTTGGCAGTTCTGCGCAATCTTGTTCTGTAGCGTGGAAAGAGATATATGAGGTTCATCAATTTTATAAGATTTCCCAATAATTATCAAATTTCGAATAAATAAATTTATAAAATTCTGATGTAATACTTTCGATTAGAGTTACTTTTTGTTTCGACAAAAATGTACATTGAACATCGTGTTTGTTTTCCTTACTGATGATTTTAGAAAGATTACGAAAATTTCGATTAATAAAATTTAAATTTCATTCATATGGAAAAAATAATCTATATAAACGTTAATTGTTTAGAAATCGAAAATATATGAGTGAATGCAAATTCTGAATCTGTATTGAATAAAAATGCAGACATTTTAAACTTTATCAGTTTCACTTCGAAAATTCGCAAAATTTTTTCTAATTCTGTAATAAAAATAAAGTAATCACATTTTTATTTTTCTATTTAATGCGAAATATTTATTCTTAACAATACATTATTTTACATCTGGAGCCTATTATGTTAGTTTAATGAAAATTCAAATGCAAAAAATTTCAGGCTTACATAATGCAGTTAAGATTGCAAAAATTATTAGCGTAAATTAAAAACTATTCTAGTAAAGATAAAACTATGAAGCATTTATTGAAAAAAAACAATTTTCAGATTGCATTCACATAAACACGTAGGAGTACTAATGGAAAAAATATATATACATAATGCAGTTAAGATTGCAAAAATTATTAGTGTAAATTAAAAACTATTCTAGTAAAGATAAAACTATGAAGCATTTATTGGAAAAAAGCAATTTTCAGATTGCATTCTCATAAACACGTAGGAGTACTAATGGAAAAAATATGTATACCAATGCTTTTGAATTCTCTAATATTTTTACTTGTTGATTTCTTATTATTTATATCATGAACTATTACTTTATTAGGACCAATGTAAAACAAGAACAAGCAGGTGTATTATAATGAAAGATAATTTTGTATCCTGTGATATTTTTATCTGATAATTTTTAGCATTTATTCATGAATTATTTCTTTCTTTTCATTCATTGAAATGTCAGAGTTTATGTATGATCTTCCGAAAATAATCCCAGGATTTTTTTTTCTTTATTGACTTATAGAGGAAACTTGAATTAAATAGTAATGAACATTTATGAATAACAGATATGAGAAATAAATAATTTGATCATTCTGCAGATAAGGAAAGAAGAAAAATTTTAATTATTCTTTTAAACAAGATAACAATTATTTTTCTATATATATTACTTGCCTTAAGTTTTCATTCGCAATTTCCTGGATTTCTGCTTAAAAATTTAGTGGGATTATCAATATTTTGTGGAAATCATGGCAAATTTCAAGAACGAATTTCAAAACAACAGTTTATTCTTGGAATTAACCGGAAATTTAATTTTGGTGCTTTCGATTTTAAAGTTCACTTGCAATTAGAAAGTGTTTTAATTAACTTTCATGTATTGTGGTATGTTCTAATTGTTAGAAATACAGTAAAATCCGGTTAATCGAAATATGGATTATCCGAAAAGCTTCTGAAATCGCAAATCCAAAATACATAGAAAGTTTCACAATGCAGTATGTCAACGACGGCTGACATTTGCCGAATGAAAAGATGGCGGTACATTGCTGTTTGAAACCGTTGGGAGGCACGCAAAAAACAAACAATAATTATTGAGTATTTTTAATGAGTAATTCATATTCTATAAACTTTTACTAAGAATATATTGATGGACCAACTGTATCCCTAGAAATGTAATTTTAACTTTAATAAAGAACATGTGTTTCTTACATAGAAAGATTTAAATTCTTTTTACACTCAAAGCATTTCAAATTTGCTAACTGTAATTAAATAAAAAGTAGTAATAGAGAGATATGATCATGTTCATGGATTAACTGTAAAAAACCTTTATCGTAAACGGCTTCCACCCTTTAGTTCGATTAATAGGAGTTGAAATGTATTTTATTTCAATTGATAAAAAATGCCATACACAAATCCCAGCGTAAAATTGCGCAGCTTTTGAAAATAAATTTTGAACGATATGACGGTACTAAACAAGTTGTTTCTCATATTCGTGATCTATTTCTGCATAACTAAGTACCGTAGTTTTTATTTTAGAATAATTATAATCAAGAACAATTTTAAAGAAATTATTCACGGACAAGCACTTGCAACATAATCAGAACAATCATTCTACACTTCGTGTGTTATTTAGATAGGGTGGAGTTAAACATTAACTGTTGAAAGAAATGTTGCAAATCGCTTGAATTCCGATTTAGCAATTCAGAATATTTCCGATTCTTATTTATAAATAACGAAATTGCCTTCATCTTGAAAAAAAACAATCTGCTTCGATATATAATCATTATATTTTGTAATAGTTTCTATATATAATCATTATTTGCAATCGAGAGCAAATTTGAAGAAAATATTCGTGCAAATGCACTTGCAACATAATCAGAACAATCTTTTTATCGTTCTTGTGTTATTTAAATAGGGCGATTTTAAACATTAACTGTTACGAATAAATGTTGCAAATGGCGTGTATTTCGATTTGGCCATTCAGAATATTTCCTACACTTATTATAAATAACGAAATTGCCTTCATCGTGAAACAAAAAAACATTCTGTATCTATATATAATCATTATATGACTTTATTTACTTCGTGAGCAAATACTGAAAACTCTCTTTCATCGACAAATAACACATTGTACGAAAAGACTAGAGACCATTATAAAACAAAGCAACATATGTTTTTTTCTGCAGTGATCTATTTCTAATATTTGCTCCATTGCTGCCGATTGTGTGCTAAAAGAACTCCATTGCTTCGTTCTTATTGTTTGCTATTTCATTGGAAAAGACATATTCGGAACTCACGGAGTCAACGAACGCATAAGTGCAAGTGGCACTGATCTATGTTTTTACAACTTGTTCATTTTTATCGATTGAATCGTACACAACCTGTGTATCCATTTTTATTTACGTGTTTCATGATTCTTTTTCTGGTTTATGGCCTCGTTTCATTTATCTGAGATGTGTGTATTTCTATTCCATCACAAATGTGTTTTGTTTATCAAATGGAAACATGTGTCGAAGTAGTTTGTATGAAAATCATTTTACAGAAAGCTTTTCAACGAGTGTATTGTTTTTTGCTTTGGTATACATAAGTTAAACAAAGGCAGAATTGCATATAATTCACATATTAAAGACAGTTTCTTATTTTATCGTGATCTTTGAAATAGACTTTCCTTCTATAGGGCAATCCATTGATTATAGTCATATTACATATAAATATTTCTAATTTTATAGTATTTCTACCAAAAAAAATTCTTTTACAAACTTAATGTCTCACTTATCGGGTTTACTTTTCTCAATAACTTTTCTGACTAAAATAGACTTAAACTAATGGCATGATGCAGCATTATTCTGAACTCTAAATTAAACCACCAATAGGCGCTCTTGAAAAAAGTTTCATGTAAGAGGCTTCCATCCATATAAGTTTGGCAAGATAGTTTGTTATTATAGCACTTAAGTGTGATGCTTAAGAAGCTCATATCTACAACATTAGAACTAATGCATCCTAAATGAAAAGTATTATATTTTAATAGTGAGGAATATTGGCATAATTTGAATTACATGTAGTTATAGAACCGCAAATAAAGTTTTATTTTATATAAAGTTATACCAAAAAATAATTAAAATTAAGATTAATTTTATTTGCAATAACTTCAGTGCCTATTGCGTGTATGGTTTTCTTTTTGTGTTATTTGCGATGTAAAAAATGATGCTCATGAAGTGCAATTTTTGTAATAATTTTGGCATCATTTTAAAATTTTGATAGTTATTTAGGATTTTTACAAACATTTGAGTTCTTCTGCAAAAGCCAATGAATCGATGAGAGAAAATTCGTCTCTGTTATATAATCCTCAATAATATTAAAACAAAAATTATTTTTTGTCAGAAGATAAAAAAGCAAAAGTCTGGCATTTTTCCCAGAAGTAATTAAATTACGCTACATTCTGCTTCCAAAAGGAACATGTTACTGCAACATTAAAACTAACAAGAGAAAGCTCACATAATTCTGAAGATTGGTAGGATGTACCCCGTAACCTGAATATTTTGCATCATCTTATAATAAAGAAAAAGATCTCCGAAGGAAATTCAGCTTTGTTAAATTAAACACTATTACTATTGCGAAGGATAGGCCAAAATACCATACCGAAACTCTGACCCTTTTAAAGAGATAATGTACTTTCAACTGTTTTACTATTGAATTCTTATACCAAGAACAATTAGAATTGCCATGTAATATCAGTTGTATTTAATTTTCATTTTCAAGCTGTATGCAGCTTTTGAGACTAGTAAGAGCAATACATGTTTGATTTTGTTACTTAATATCAGTTAAGTTTACAAAAGATTAAAAATCCAATGAATATACATGATAGTTATTTCTTCTTTATTATAATTGCATAGTTTAACGGAAAAATCACATAAAAGCATAAGAAATGTAGAATTTTCTATACGAGGGGTGGTAAAAATGTATGGGTTTGATGTCCTATCCTGAATGCTAAAACACGCACAGGTCAGAATCTTGCCATATAATGAATTTGAACCCAACCACATTTGCTCCAAACGTTACAAGCTCGTATCTCCTACTACCTGTGTACAGGGGAGCTTTGAATAATGCATATACTTTTCTGTCATCCAGTTTGTTACGGCAGAGACACTTGAATTGAAAACTGCACTTGATCCTTTTGAATGCTGGATATCTTGGCAGGAATAATAGCCACAAACCTTTGATTCATTCCTCGTTAAAATCATTTTCAAAAAGAGTTTTCATTATTTTCAACACATTCAACACATCAAACCGGCCTTCTTTTTGGTCTTCAGAGAGCTTTTTCGGCACAAACTTGACAAACGCAAGCCTCGTGCCCAAATCGTCAGTCAGAATGGATTGAACTGAATCATAGAAATGTTACACTTTTCAGATATTTCATGAATAGTAGTTAAATGATTTTCAATGAGATCTGAGAAAACATCTTGAACGTTTTGATATTTGTCAACGTTTGGGAAGTCATCACTTTCGACATTATCTTCGCCACGTTGGAAGCACGGATCATATTTTCCTCCACGAACTTTATCCAATTTTGCATAATTTCACTCGAGGTTTTGTGAAAATTTTACGCAGATACTTTGGAACCTTGTCATTCTACCAACAGCAGAACAAAGCATTATTTAAACATCTACTGTACTGTAAGGTGTAGGATTTGTAACCTCGTAGCATCCGACGCATGCCAGGAGGGTTCAAGGTCAATATCTGCCAAGCGTCTTCACTCTACTTGTTTCGATATTGGAGGTAGAACACCAGTCCAGATACATTTTGATCACATCTCGGAAATGTATCAATCATGATGTTGGCGATCATAGATATGTATTCAGACTCAATCGATAAACTTATATGAAAGTTTTCATGCACTGTTATCAATACCAATTCTTACCATCAATTTTACAAAAGAAATAACCAGAATGCCACTTTATTTTGGGAAGTAAGCACAGTAACGATGAGTGTTTGTAGTCTTCATTTTGAAACTGTTTCTTACTTCTTAAAATTGCATTTTCCATGAATAAATTTCCGATCAAATAGAAGCAAGTATGTGCATTCATAAAAATATGATATTTGAGTTTGGGAAATTTATTTATGATGTTGTGAATTCCTAATAAACGAATAACAATTGCTAAATTCATCCGGATGGTATCAATACCTTTTAAAACATTTTCAATGTTTGATACTTTTAATAAAAGGTAACTAACCTGACACTCATAAACTAAAATTTTATATGATTATTCTTTTGGATCTTTTCTATGTAAGAACGTTATCCTATTTAAGTTATCATTAACTAATAAGTTTATTTTTCCCCATCGAAAACTGAACTTCCTTAAGGAAAACATGGTTATCTAAATCATTTGATATTTCCTTTTTTCAAAGCGATTGTTTTATGTTTTTTGTTATTTGATATTTCATAGTTATATATTTCTTTGACATGCGCTTTTGAAAAGTTTAAGAAAACTTTCAAAAAAATTCCATCAGTTTAAAATTGTTTTCCAGGGTTAGCTAAATAGATAAAAGAAGTTTGTGAAACTTTTTTCTCTTTTTTTGACGATATGGAACAATGACAAAATTTTAAGAATTTATATGATACTCCACACACACACATTCATACAAGTTGTGCAATTTGAATATATTAATTTTTATTAACAAGCAAAATGTTAATTCTTTCTCACTTTTTTATATTTCCCTAGGTAATTAATTAGAAAATATATTTATGTTTTGATTAAACTTCATGATAAAAAACTAGTCCATGCAATAATCTGTATTAATTTATAACCATTTTCTAAAATGCTTACCTTCACCAAAATTTGGGAAATATTGTATAAAAAATATTGTTGGAATAAAAGTTCTTATAATAAAATATTTTTACAGCTTAACCTCATATTGATATTCCTATCATTTGTAATAAGAAATCAGTTCTAAAAATGTGTCGGTGTTGAATGTCTGTAATATAAAAATAACTTAATTATATTCTACACTTATTCAGAACTAAAAGAATCGGTGCAATTGATTTTCGTTATCGAATTAGCTTCTTATGATCAAAGATAATAGTAGTTCTGAGATTATCCTATGCATTGATCAAAATTATTTTAATTTAATAAAATGGATTTTTGTTTGGAATAACCAATCAAAACTGCCGAAAAAAGGATGTTACAAAAACTACGGTTTGTTTCTCCAAATAGGATAATTCGGATGGAATAGGTTTGTCGAAAATAATATTTTAGATTGAAAAATACTGGTGATGGTCAAATAAAATATATCTTCATATTCTTTGAAACTGTACAAATCTTTTTTTTACAAGCAAAACCAGTTTTGCAAAATTTCCACCGCATATTTATATGTTTCGGTGTGTTTTGTTTAACATATTCAAAAATAAAGATAGCAACAACGCTTACAAGTCTCTATGATCTACCCATTTATAACAAAGTCTTTATATGCTGCCGAGAACAAAAACGGCTCTCTTGAAACAAACACACTCTGAAATATTTCAAAATTTAGTTCGCATTTGCAACTTCCTGATAAGTCCGACTCCATATTTTACATTTATTCTCTCTAAAATAGGGTAAAACGGAGCAGAAACAAAAAATATTGCTTCCATAGCAAATATAAAACCGATTCTTTCTCCACTTATCCACACGAGAGTATTCGCACTTATTCGCTGACGTCCATATTTTATTTTCAGGAGGAAGACCAGTTAAATGGGTTGACAAAGTGAATTCCTTCCACTGTGGCTAGCTATGATGGCAACGCCATTTATCACTTTGACGGACCACAACAAACCAAAGCGCTTATGGGCCTAAATAATCACTGTATGGTGCTTTCAGGGAAAATGCATTGCAGCTTGTCAGCTTTAGTGCTTCGATTTGGTATTTCAGACTGTTTGTTTTATTGAACCAACTTTATGTGTTTTAGAATGTTTTCTCCCAGTTCTCTGTTTACAAATGTTTTTTCTGTGAGTTGGAATTAAAAGTGCTTGCAATTTTCCATTTTAAATGTAAGTTTTTCTTTCGGTATTTATGTTACACTCAGTTCAAAGGAAAATGGGTTTCCTCAAAATTGTAACAGTTATGTCTGTTTGGAATTCAGTAGGATTATTTATGGATGAGGAATGTAATGTTGTTTCGATTCTGTGCGTGAAAATGGAAACAATATTTCAAAGTTTGCGAAGTAAATATATTGTTTTAAAGAACAATTTTTGAAACAAACCAGCGTAAATATTTGCTCGTTCCAAATGTGTAGCGATTGAAAGAAACCTATTTATTCTTTAAATCAATTATGAGAAAAATTTTATTTACGAAACTTCATTATATTGTTTCTGGTGTCATGTGATGAAGATTTGTTGGTTTCCATATATTCATGAAAACCAGAGAAATATTAATATCTGTATAATGAACGGTAACTAAAGTTTCAACTTAGACTTTACAAAACGTATTTGTTAAATTATTAAACATCTTCTACATTCTATTACAATTAAGAATGTTATTTCCATCTAGACTTTATGTGATGGATAATATTTATTTCGATACTTATTATAGACAGAATACTAAAACAGACAGCAACAGTTACTGGCAAGGGATTTAGCATTGTCTTTCTTTGCGTCAATTCTATTTCTTTCCATAACCTAGTTTGAATAATTCATTTCTCAGATTTTACATGTTTGATGCAGCATAGCGAAATATTGCTTTTTAGAAATTAAACCGCTAAAGAACAAATGTTCAAGGGTTTGATTATTCACAGATAAGATATGAAAATAAAATTTATATATTTCTTTATTTTTTTAGAGAATTTATACAATTATTTTCTTGGCCAAAACACAATAAATTATATATATATTTTTGAATGATTCAATTCAATAATATAAAATATTCTGATATCAATCATTTGAATCTGTACCGAAGTTAAATATTCCCTATTAAAACTACTTTTCTCTACAGAATGCAAATTCATCTTGAACAATAATTTGTTTACAACTTTATTATAACCAGCTTGATAATGAATACATATCTTATGAAGATGGTTTGAGACATTAAGCTTAAAACTAACGTTAGCTAGTTAATTCTTTTCATTATAGGATGAATTATATTAATTCAATACTCTGATATCAATCATTTGAATCTGTACCAAAGTTAAATATTCCCTATTAAAACTACTTTTCTCTAAAGAATGCAAATTCATCTTGAACAATAATTTGTTTTCAGCTTTATTATAAACTGCTTGATAATGAATACATATCTTATGAAGATGGTTTGAGACCTTAAGCTTAAAACTAACGTTAGCTAGTTAATTCTTTTCATTATAGGATGAATTATATTAATTGAATGAGTTTGGAAGCTCAGAGTGCACAGAATTCATCCAAACATTTGCTTTATAGAGGGTTAAAATACTATTAGAATTTATTAATCTAAATAAACCCATCATTCCACTATACAAATAATGTAAATACTAATCGAGGGAAGTATTTAAAGTCCTCATATTGCTTTTAGCTTAATGTATTTGCAATATAATTTTTATGCCTGTTTGCTCTAATTTAAAGAAAGAGGCGAATATGTGTATTATTAACTGTCTGTAAAAATAGATTGGAAATAATCTTTAGTGCAGATGCTGAAAGGAATTCTTCTAAATACTTACTTCTTTTGTATTTTAAATGGTTCAGTTTTAATTGGGAATTTTTCTTCCTATAGGTTGTCGACTAAAACACGCAAAAAGAGTGCACATCTTTCAAGACAAAACAACGATATTTATCAAATACACCAAGGTTTACAGATAATCGTCTCATTTAGAAAATGAAACTCTAAGTGATTTAAATCTTTTATCGGAATAAGGAGCCAATGTTTGGAACAATGCATTCGAAATACAGAAACACTTAAAGAAGCTGCTGGAAGTGACTGTTCCTGTTTTTCATTACCCTGCCTACAACGCAGGAAGATGAAATGTTTCTTGTTCTGAAAGATCTCGAGGTAATCTTTTGATGATGGCTGTAGCAACAGAGATTCGAGCGACGAGATCTTAGGCAATGTTTTCTTGACTATAATACACAAATTCAAAGTTGGAAGTTTTGAGATGATGTTACACTATATGCCCAAAAGTATCCGGACACTTACAGATTTTCACATTTTTTAGAATTTCTCCGGAATGGTTTAACCGACTGCCTTTAAACTTCGTACATGTAAAGAACAGACAATAACTCACATTTTACATTGAAGGTTCGGTCCTGAGGGCAATTAGGGGGCCATCTACAAACTAATGAAGACAAAAACGTTTTTGGCCCACCCCGCTTCACAGAATACCGATAACAGGATGAAACTTTCAGAAATGGTAATGTTTAATGTGCATAATATTTACAAGAATTTGTGTAAACTCAGCGCAAATATTTGGGAAGATATAAAGGTTTTCTTAAAAAATCTCAAATTTTCCCACCTGTTTTTTGCTTATAACATGCAGAGTTTTCAGTTATATTATACGAAACTTACAGAAAGGATGACAATATCTTAGAGAAGCATTTGTGTAAAACTTTGGAAAAGAATCGTTGAATAGTACAGGAATTATGAGCACTTTTAATAAATAGTGTTTTACTGCGCATGCGCGAACATAGTTTAATTTTTCTTTCACAAGTTTAAAGCCAGATATATAGGGCAACTTATATAATAAAATTCAGTTCAATATCATTAGTATTCAGAAAGATATCGGCATTACAATGAGCAGAATTTTAGCTCCTGTCGAAGAGAAGCTAAAAGACGAGGGGTTGTACACAAATTGATATTTTTTAAACTTATATCTTTAAATAGTTATATTGAATTGTATAGTGGTTAGAATTTGCTGAATACCCATGAACACATCTAATATTCGTAATGAATAAAAAAATATAAATATGTAGAATTATTAAAATATTTTAAGAAAAGAAATTAATTAGAAAAAAATCGTTTCGCCATAAAATAAATATATTTAAAAATATCGTTTGGCCGTAAAATTGTAATATGCAACTTGTTAATAATCATGCAAATAATATAACTAAAGTAATAAAATGTTTGTTATTTATAGTGCCTAATTAGCTGGAATTTAAGTTTTGCACGTAATTGATAAGTGTTCATGGGTATGCAGCAAATTCTAACCGCTATACAATTCAATATAACTATTTAAAGATATAAGTTTAAAAAATATCAATTTGTGTACAACCCCTCGTCTTTTAGCTTCTCTTCGACAGGAGCTAAAATTCTGCTCGTTGTAATGCCGATATCTTTCTGAATACTAATGATATTGAACTGAATTTTTTTATATAAGTTGCCCTATATATCTGGCTTTAAAGTTGTGAAAGAAAAATTACACTATGTTTCGCGCATGCGCAGTAAAACACTATTTATTAAAAGTGCTCATAATTCCTGTAATATTCAACGATTCTTTTCCAAAGTTTTACACAAATGCTTCTCTAAGATATTGTCATCCTTTCTGTAAGTTTCGTATAATATAACAGAAAACTCTGCATGTTATAAGCAAAAAACAGGTGGGAAAATTTGAGAATTTTTAAGAAAACCTTTATATCTTCCCAAATATTTGCGCTGAGTTTACAAAAATTCCTGTACATATTACGCACATTAAACATTACCATTTCTGAAAGTTTCATCTCGTTATCTGTATTCTGTGAAGCGGGGTGGGCCAAAAACATTTTTGTCTTCATCAGTTTGTATATGTCCCCCTAATTGCCCTCAGGACCGAATCTTCGATGTAAAATGTGAGTTATTGTTTATTCTTTACATGTCCGAAGTTTAAAGGCAGTCGGTTAAACCATTCCGGAGAAATTCTAAAAAATGTGAAAATCTGCAAGTGTCCGGATACTTTTGGGCATATAGTGTAGGTCAATAGTGATAAATGAGGTCAACTTCTCATTTTAATTTGATGAACAACACAACGACGATTTCTGAAGCTACTTCTTTTGTGCATGCATTGCTCGGAAGGTTGGTTGGTTACAAAGATTAAAAAATGCCGAAATGTTGTTACTACGAATTGAGAGGGCTTCTAATCTCTTGGGAAGTGCTTTCAATTTTTTAAAAATGTTTTTTATGATATGGGATATACTGTGCACGAAATTATGTTAGCATTTAAATTAGACGTTTAAAAAATATTTCGGAAACAAAATGGTGAAAGAAATTAAGCTAATTGGTAAAATAACCCATCTGAGATGGTTAAAGGAGGGAACGAGTGCGTGGTGTGAATGTTGCGCTCAATATGCAACTGCAAAGCATCGTTTCGAATTTAAGCTAATTGGTGAAAGAACCCATCTGAGAGGGTTAAAGGAGGAAACGAGTGCGTGGTGTGAATGTTGCGCTCAATATACAACTGCAAAGCATCGTTTCGAATTTAAGCTGATTGGTAAAAGAACCCATCTGAGAGGGTTAAAGAAGGAAGCGAGTGCGTGGTGTGAATGTTGCGCTCAATATACAACTGCAAAGCATCGTTTCGAATTTAAGCTGATTGGTAAAAGAACCCATCTGAGAGGGTTAACGGAGGGAACGAGTGCGTGGTGTGAATGTTGCGCTCAATATACAACTGCAAAGTCTCGTTTCGAATTGTGCGGCACATCCTTTATTTGATAAAGCTCTTGCGAAGTGAATGGATTTGAAATGGAATCGAATTTTATACATATGCATACTTGCATATATTAGTCTTTTATGTTTTGGTGTCGTTTCCTCTCTGGACCATGGTTAGAGGTTTTGTCTTCTGGAGGGGAGATTTCCACATAGGATTTTATTTTAGGCTGTTTGCCAGCTGTTTTTCTTTTGCTGCAATTTTATTGCAGATGTCTGTTTGCCTTCCGCACTTCCTCGTCTGTCATTAAACTTTAAAAATATTTTTAAAATTTTTAGGATTGGTAATTACTGCCGATTTATCCGGTTTGGAAGATAACGAGTCTCAATGGGGTTTTGAAACTCTGCTGCCGGTGAGGGAAGGAGGTTATGTTATTCGAACTTTTTTAAAAAATTCGGTAATATGCATATATTTAATCATGATTTTACAATGATATTTAAGCATTCTTCGAACTAATAAATGAATTTTTTTCTCTATCTCAATATTTCTGATACAAAAACTATGTAACTTTCTCGAAATTTTAAAATTCTAATTAATTCTTTTTCACTTCCTAGAAAATGCTTCAAATCATTTAGACAAATAATAGAAACAAAATATTTCCAAAATAAGTTTTAAAATTTTATTAGAGGCATCTTATTTCTAATTATTGTTTTAATGAAAAATGGAAATGCAGTTTAGTAAGTATTTGATTTAAACTCAAATTTTATCAATAACAATTTGCTTAACAGACTTCTTTCTTGGTATTTTAAGACAAAATACATCTCAATGCATATGGTTTCATTATTAATTTTTTGGATTACTGAAAGACACAATAAAATACTTTTAAAAAGTACTGGACAATTGGAAATTATACAAATGAAATCATTGACTTAATTTCATATTTTTTGAAGCACAACCTTTCATTTCCATTACGAAAATTCCATTGTTAATAAGTATACAAATTGAATAACTAAGAAAGGTATTAACATAATATAACATAAATATTTCGGTAATATTTTTTGGAAGAAATTAATAGTTTGGACAGATAAATATATTAAAATACTTTCTGTATTTTCCAATTCCACATATTTCTTCCAAAATTCTGATTTAATTTATTTTCGGAAAAGATAAAAATTCTGAGCAATGCAATGTGCATTTTACGATAAGCATGGCGAAAATAATTTGAAAAATTGAGCCTGATAGAAAAAAACAAGAGATTGTTTACCAGAATAATTGGTTTTTGCAATGAATAAATCCGATATCTTCCGTAAATAATTATTTTAGAGAAGAGGCTTAAGATTCTCTTTTATACAACACATTATGGAAAAAAAATTATAGAACATCAATTAATAACAATACTTTAACAAACATTATTTATGTCATTAGCGAACTCAAATCTATTGTTAGCAACATTAATAACACGCTTGTAGACACGAAAAACACGCAAGCAAACAGCAAACTTATCTACAGAGTAGAATAATATTTATCGACTGTTGTGAAGTCATTTTTATATTAGACTACTGGATTTTTTGCTCTTAATTTTTCTTTTTCACACTCCGTGTCACCCATTTCTTCTTTTTTCGTGTGATGACGTTTAAGACTCAATGTTAACGCGTCTCGTGTGATTTATGACGCCACTGCTTACCCTTAATCAATCAAATTTAATCGATATAAAGCAGAATGTATCAAAAGAATAAAGAAAAATGCTAGAGAGTGATGGGAAATTTTCTCCTATTCCGAGCGATAAAAGAACCAATCACTTTGACATAACGCTGTAAGAATTTTTTAAAGACTTTTTTCTGCACGTAGGTGACGGGAAGTAATAAGCCGTGTGATATTTTTCGGAGAAGAGTGATCAAAATCCACGGAAGCGGGTCCAGTATAAAACCATAATTTAATTCAGCGCCATACTAATTAATTTGTTCAACGCATAACGATATTAAATAATAATCTTTCAAGGAACATATGGCTTGACTTTTAGCGCTGCCTCTGCTGTGTGGAGCGAAGACAAAAAATAATTTTACGATCAGTGAGCAAAAATCAATTTTGCCATAACGCTTATTTCATAATGCTCCGTACTTTCTTACATAATCCTAGATTCTGACAGTTTCGAAAATATTAGATGTGATTTAGGCAGTTACCGAGCAAAGCTTTCAATTTGTCGTACTTCAAGCTTTTAATAAAGAAAATAATAAATATATAGCATTTTAAATATATTATAAAGCTAAAATTGTTCATAAAATAAAAAGGAGTCTTGATAACATGCATGTAGTGAAATTTGGCATATGATTATAATTGAAATGACATTTGAGATATTCATTCCTACTTCAAATCAAAATGAGATAAAGCTTTGATAACACGTTAGTTTTAAAGGAAAAATAATTCTATTTTATAATAATATCAGGCAATGAAAAGTAGAGAACTCAAGATAATTAATATTAACCATTTTCTACTCGTATAAAAAAATAAATCATGATGTTTTCACTAAATTGTTATCGGAAACCATCTAGGCAAATTTTTAATATCTTACTATACACTTTCCTAAGAAGTTTTGAGGTAATTGTTAAATCAGTCATCGTTGGTTTTCCAAATTAATAAATACCAAAAATCTTAGCAGTTTTGCGCATTATAAACTTTTCAGAGGATCTCAATTCTCGAAATTGAAAAGACTTTCTCTCGGTTATTTTACCTCAGTTTTCCCTGCTTATGAAATAGATGATGGATTTTTGCAATTAAAAATATTAACACAGCATATTTTGCTAAAATTCGAAAACATGTCTAATCAGTTCTATAAAAGGAGTGATTAAAATTTTAAAGTGATCAAGTGAAGAGAAAGAAATTCCACATCCCATTTTTTTGTCAAAATTTTCAATGATAAAAAATAATTATCATTTACAAGTACAATTTTTTTGACTTAAACTCTGCTAAATTAAACAAGCAGATGCTATTCAATTTGTCTATAAATTATTCGTACATAGATGCTGGTAATTTAAATAATTTTAAAAAGAAATGTAGGCGATTATAAAATATTTATTTCAAGTGTACTTTACGCTGCACCAAATATGTAGCGAAAGGAATATTCAAGAAGAACTATTCCTTTTTCTAATCATAATTTACTCAGTTGGTGTCATAATATAAAATCAATTATTTATGGGACAAGAAATCATATGCTGCTCCTCGAAGAATATAAGCTACCAACTAAAATGAGATTCACTTATTTACCTTCAGGATTATGTAGGTGAAATAGTAAATTATGAAAAAAATTATCATCCTAGATAACACATATTCTTCTGTTTTAATAGCATAGTGACTATAGAACAACTTGTACTAGAAAACTTTGTAACTTGTACTACCTTGTTCATTTTTTGTCTTTTTTATTTTTTTCATTTCGTTAAGTAGTTCATTTTACTGGAAAAGACATATCGGAACAATATTAGCTTAAACTTCATAGATGATGTTCTATCACGTGATTTATTAATCTGCAAATGATTCATAAGACTGATGAATTATATCGCAGCGGAAATATAGAAGCTCATAGTTTCAAAATGATCTTTGCATCGAAAGCAGTTGTTTTCTTTTAACGGAGCAGAACATAGATTAATACTCTTTTTTTATTTATATCCCTTAACGAAGGGATTTAATTTTTTTAAATTTGTGTAACAGCTTTCCAGACACAATCTCAATTTAAATTACGTCACAAAAGTTTAGCAAAATCTGTTAAGAGAAATTAATTCTTTTAAGAGTTACTGAAATATTTCAAATTGCCAATTTTTCTAATTTTAGTTTAAGTTATGTTAAATGAACGGAAACATGAACGGCCTGAGATACTTGATGAACACACTTGATATAAACAGGACATGTTCTGCTTCAAGTGCATAATTTTTTGTTACATTACAAATTATGGAAAAGTTTTATAAAATGAGTTGTCCACAGCTTTTGAATATACTCAAGGTTGCTTTGTTTGAAAAATATGTTTACATTGATTGATTTATTTAAAAACTCATTATTGATATATTTATATTTCAAGCACATACTATTTGTGCATACTTCATTATTCCTAATAAATTCCTTAGGTTAAACTGGTAACTCGGTAATATTCCAGAATATATTTGGCTTGTTTGAATGCATTTAGTTTTATTTTTTAAAATGATTGCATTATAAATATTAATTATAAATTTCCTAGACCAAACATAGATATTGCATAGAATTATAAAATGCATGATACTAGATTACACAAATATTGGAAGATAAATATTGACCGATACTCAAAATAGCGATCATAAATGTGGAGGAGAAATGTGTTTAAGTGTAACTATCAAGTGTGTTTTGAGTAACTTTAGAATCAAGTACCCAAATATCAAAAGTCATTTGCCTTTGGAGAGATCCTCTTGTAAACAGCTTGTAAATTTCGAAATTATACAGATATGGTAAATTCATTATATGCACGAATCAATACATTCCTTAACCAAGTGTTAAATATTTACTAAATGATCTTGTTTATTATTAACGAATAAACTTTCATAAAATAAACTGGTGAATTATTTGAATATATTAATTCTTTGGATAGCAGTTAATTATTTCTCCTGAATATATAGGCTGTTATAACCAAACATTTATTTTTTTAACCTGTTATGTTTGTATAAAATTCTCTAAACATGCATCAAATAGACTCTAGCTTATTGTTTGTAAGATTAGTTTTGCTTAGCACAATCAAAACTGTTATCCAAATTATTTTATAAATTTGACGCTTATAAATTTATGTGTAATAAGTAATTAATTTAAATTACCACTTCAGTTAGCTAAATGACAGTTATTTTAATTACTGATGCATTCCAGAAAGCATCTCATTGAAGATAATTCAATTAAACTTATCTTCTATAATTAATGCATTGAATTAAACGATAATGCATTGATTAAATGATACTAAATAATTACCGAACTGACATTGTAAAAAACTTCATATTTGAACAATTATGACTATTTTTAATATGAATTATTTTATAAACTTTAAATTAATGTTTCAGAACTGAAATTCTTAAAAGTTGTCCCTTAAAGAAATCTGACTGTATTATGCAATTTGATAAGCGGTTATTAGGGATTTAAAATTAGAAGAGAATAAGCAAGGTTTAAATGGGGGTATTTACAAATTACTTATTCTACAAAAGATGCAACCTAAAAATCAATATAGAAATAAACCGTAATCAGATTTTCAGAAAGGTTAAAATTTAATATTCTTAATGGATAGAGCTTCTTGACGTTTTTCTTTGATTAGAGATTTATTCGTAATTTCCAAATTCTAAATAATATACCCGAGTAAATTTATATGAAAGATTTTTGACAAAAACAAAAATGGGTACCTTGAAAATTTAAAAATGACTAAATTTTCAAATATTAGTTATGCGAAACAACGGAATAACACGAGAAATATAAGTTTAATATTTTTTAAAAAGGTAATATGAATACTTTCATTAAATGTGCATGTATAAATAGTTTTTGTAGATTCTTCATCAAGCAGCTCCTTCGTAGGAATGATAAGCAAATACTAAAATGTTAATGAGCACATATTTTTTTTGTGGAATCTAATGTATTATTATGGATTTGCTCACCAGAGAAATTTTATGAATGTTATAAATTTAACAGAAGCTACTTTTCTGTTAAATGTGTTTGTGCTTGTTGACGATTCAATTATTATTTCTGCCATTTGCATAAGTTCTATTGGCTTATCATTAAATAAAGTAGATTTTCTTGAATTTCATTTCTTATTAAAGATTTTTCTTTAAAAATCTGTGCGTATTGCATGAAGAAAGGTTTTATTATATTCATAATATCAAACTATAAAATTGAATCTTTCCTGAAACAATTTTTCGTTTCTCAAATATTGATTGGCTTTTGCAAATTATCTTACTAGCTTAATATTTCCAACTTTGGCTTCATGTAAAATGTTTACTTTCGTTGGAAATAAATTTTCAAAAGTTTTGTCAGGTTTCGAAAAGTTCATTCAAAAGGTCTCTTAACTTACCTGACAGCTATGGAGATGTTCGAGCTGCAAGTTTGAAGCTCAAACTTGCCTTCGGAACATTATTTAACGTTTTAAAGGTATAGTAAAACTGAATTTTCTACGGTATGCACTTCTACAATTTTCTAAAGGTGAAATACATTAACTAGAATAAGTTGTTCCAGGTCAGAATATTTGGAAATTAGTATTCTGTGAATATTCCTACAATATTTATAATTTCCCTTCGAAGGAAGTCCCCAAATAAATTATTTTTAGGACGCCAGGCAGAACTAAAATCTCAAGCTACTTACTAAATATCTGGAAAAAATACTCATAACTATTTGAATAAATGACCTTATATCCTGAAAATTTGGATTTTATTTTAAGCAAACATTCAAAACTCTTTCAAAAATGAGTGTAATTTAGAGTTTCCCATATAAAGAAAAATTGACATTTCAAGCAATCCTTATTACTCTGCATATTTCGTCAGATTATAATTTTATCAATAATGTAAATTATCTCAATAAACTAAGTTTCAAATTAATGCATTTTGTCGCTCCAAAACATTTATAATATCTACCATTTGTGAGTCTAGAAGAAATGTATTTAAAATTTAATCGGCTTTTATTACTATCGAACTATTTATAGAATATAGATTTTCACATACTAATCACACAAGATCAAATTCGTTTTTTAGTATTTTCTTCTTTATAATTATGCCTTCAACTAAATTCAAGATGACTAATAATTGATATGGGTTTTTATAATTTTATTATTATTTTAATATCACGATTTACTGAAAACAAAAACAGTGGTAGTATCTTTTCTTACTTTTGACCTCCGGATAGAAGCACATTCTTATGTTACTTCCTATATTTAAAACATAACACAGTAATTTTATTCAAGGAATTTAATTACTCTGCAATTATTAATACGATTATTTATTGTTTTTCTTATTTAATGGTAAATGAAAACCAACAAGTAGTAAATATCATATATCCACACCAATGGGCATTTTTTTTATTGTGATATAATTTTGCCTTTATCTTTAAAGAGTTTCATGTGGGTTAATTAATTTGGTCAATCCCGAAAAAATCCTTATTTTTGTTGACTTATTAATATATGAAAAAAATTCAGACAATTTGTGTGGGTTATTTTAAGCACTATAATTATATAAATATGGAAGAACATGGGTCATCAAATATGGAAGAACATCAACTATCAACAATATTGATAGTTGATAGTATAAGCTGTCAGAAATTCATTTCTAACAAATTGAACTATGGGGCATTATTTTTCCGTCTTTCCCCAATATTTTAAATTTATTAAATTAAATTTTAATTAACTTTTGTACGTTCAGCACGAGTTTTTTTGGAATGTTCAATTTATCAATGCCACCATCCGTGGCCCTAAAACTGTTTTCCTGGGTAACAAATTTAAGGCACGATTCGTTAATTCATGAATCCTATCTGGAACTCAGTTTTCAGGAAGCAAACTGATATGTCATTAGATAATCATGAAACAAATTCCGAAAATATGATAGGCACCGTTTTAAATATGAATCCAAGACATTTAACTATGAGACTGACAGCTGAATAAGATGCTAATATTAAATAATTAAACTTGATACCATCTTGAGATGTTGAATTATATTTGAACCCACATGAATGTTATTCTGCCACCTCATGATTGAACCTTAGCGATTTAACAGAAATGAAATCTGACTCCGTTTACACAACACTCTAACGAAAGGGCATTATTGACTACATATTTAGCATCAACAAGATGTATACGGAAGACAGAAATTCACTGCAAATGGGTTTAGAATTCAAAATTATTTCTGAAGACATTCTGCCTCCAGGAGTTTCTGTTGTCCATAGGCACCTGGAGAATCCACATCAAAACTTTAAATTAATAAAGCTTAACCTCAATTTTGCACAACACTATAAAGACAATATCTTTCTGTTTACACATAAAAATGCCCGTTGAGTTTTAATGCAACACAAAATAATAATCAATCGCACTGATTCAACATTTTTATTCTTCATATTCTGACCAGATTCACTACCCTTTAAATTTTAATTAATTTTCATACATTAAGTTGGAATCCCCTTTGAGATGCAGAAAGAGCCATAATCGTTTCCTCACATTCGAAAAATTTACAGCTGCAATAATCAATTAATTATACCGCTAAACGCGTTACCAGGGAACAAAGTAATCGGCGTCATGGTGAAAGCCTAAAAATAAATAAAACTGTCCTAAAAGTTGTTTAGTCGCCCTGTTTAATTTCCAGCTGAAGACTTAACCAACCGCCCCTCGGGTGATGGGAGGAAAAGTCCCCAAAAAGACGAAACCAGAGGCTAAAAGAAAATTAGCTTGCGACAGGTCCAAGAAGTATGTTAGTTACGCTTAACTGATTTTTTATTTCTCCCCTGATGCTTGATTGAAATAAATGGTGGCCATTACCTTAAGTGTTTGCTGTACGCGGTAGCGCGCCTATCCCTCTGTGTCTCATGTATTACACAAATGAGGCAACTTGTCTTCATATCTTGAGCGGAAACTACTAATTCTAAGAAAAAGAACAACTTACACCAAAGAAATTATTATTTAAGGCCTTGTTTTGGTTTTTATACCTTTTTCTCAAAAACAGAAAATGTAAGATATGAAGTGTAAATAAATAACACCAATGCGTCATGTTTGTTTGTAATTTTTCGTTTTTAATTAATCTGGTGGCTACGTCTTCGTCCATAATTTTAATTATATTTTGTTTGTGCAGTATTAGATTCACTGAAATATTTCTTGAAATGTTTAAATTTTGTTTGAAGTATGTTCTATTTATTACTTTAATGATTGCGTATTACAGTTTTGGAGGACAGTTAAATGAATTTACTGCCAGAATTTTTTTCGTATATAAATATATTTAATGAGTTCTGATGGATTCTCATTACCGAATATTTTTAAAAAGCAACGAATTAAGGTTCGATAAAGTTTAGAGAGAGCGAAAGCATTATGTTACATCAATGAAATTTAATGATTGGGCTATTAAGAAAAAAAATCTTTTACGATTAAATACTTTGGGAAATATTTTAACTTAAATGCATTCATTCGTATTGTATAATAAATCTCAGAAAATCATTTTGCAGTGATTAAATACTTTGGAAAATATTTTAACTTAAATGTATTTATTCGTATTGTATAATAAATCTCATAAAATCATTCTGCAGTAAAAAAGATCGTGAACATGCAGGCATACTCCATCCATTATAATATGTCTACAATAAATTAAGTTAGTGAAACTGTACAAAGGAAGCTTTAGTAGAAATTCTACAATAATAAAATGTATGGTAATTATAATTTTTCTCTTTTCAGCGAATTTTGTTTAAATACATGCATACACATACATGTAAGTCTTCTAAAGCTTTGAATAGCACGTTTGAAGCAAGTTCTTAAAGCTTTGAATTGAGTTGATTTTAAATATGTTTCCGTCATTCCTAAGTTGAAATGAAATGAAAGTTCGTTCTGAATTTAACATTTTGCAACCCTTGCATTACTAGAATTTTACGTGTCTAATGGTCGTTTTTAATGTATTAACAGAAGCTCATTATTTCGAAAACCATTTTTGTTGTCTTTGAATGATTTCTTGGAATAACTAATTAGTTTTTGTAATATCATTTCGGGAAATGAATGACTACTGAAGATATTTCCTATTAAATTCGCCCTCTGCAATGATTTCAATAAAAGATAATTTAAATGATCATAAAAGCAGTCGTAAAATACCGCTCCGAGAATGAATGCTTTTCAAGCCTATAATGGTCTTTTGGCGGTTCTTCTTACAGTAGGTACAGCCCCATGGTAAGTTATTAATTTTCAAATTTCTACTTTTATGTATTCTTCTGTGCTTGGTAATGTACAATTCCAGTAATTAATTTTCAAAATTTACTATTTTTATGCTTAGCCAGTAGTATGCTTTAAAATGTTGGCAATCCTCAAATGAATAATAGCTTTTAAACTATCATTTAATGCTATTATAAAGGACCGCGTACATTAAGCATGCAAACTGAATGCGATAAACTTTATTCCAAAAATTAACATTGCACAGAAAATATGCTTTTTAGTGGTTTTCTGCTTAATGTCGTAGAAAAGAAAATGATATATGATACGATTTGCGAAAATAACACAAAGCATATTTTTCTGGCTAATTAACATTTTAGTGATATATCATTACATTTAGGAGAAAATTAAGTGTGAATAATTTATATGCAGTACAATTTTTTTATATTCATGTGAAGTATTTTCGCTGTGACAACATATTTTCAAGGTGTAGATGCGAATGAATCTGCACCGTGATATCCAATATTGCATACTTTCCACTTTACCACATTCCCCACTGATGATATTAGACATAGGAAAAGAGCAACTGAATCTGAATCCCCCACCCAAGTATTTCCAACACTCCAAAATAATTACATTAGACATATGGCCAAGAGCAGGATTGACTCTGTATCCCCTTCCCAGATTTCTACTTCATTCCCAACTGATGACATTAGACATAGGAAAAGAGCAACTGAATCTGAATTTCCCCCACCCAGACATTTCCAACACTCCAAAATAATTTCATTAGACAGGATTAACTCTGCATCCCCTTCCCAGATTTCTACTTCATTCCCAACTGATGACAATAGACATAAGAAGAGAGCAACTGAACATGCAGTCTCCCCTACTCAAACTTCTACAACACTCCAAACTGATAACATTAAACATATGGCGAAGAGCGGGATTGATTCTGCATCCCCTTCCCAGATTTCTACTGCATTCCCAACTGATGATATTCGACATAAGAAGAGAGAAACTGAATATGAATCTCCCCTATCCAAACTTCTACAACACTCCAAACTGATAACATTAAACATATGGCGAAGAGCGGGATTGATTCTGCATACCCTTCCCAGATTTCTACTGCATTCCCAACTGATGATACTCGACATAAGAAGAGAGGAACTGAATTTACATCCCCCTACCCAGACATATACAACACTCCGAAGTAAGGACAATAGACGGAAGTGCAACTCGCTTTCCAAAGTTATGCACCAATTTAAAGAGATGAATTTAGACATATAATGTAAATTTAAAGTACAACCAAACAATTTTTGATGAAATCTGTCTTCCTCGGGTATCCTGCACTATCTTTGAATCCCTATCATCAAACCTAGACTGGGCAGCAAAGTCAGAGTCTCTCCGTTTAAACAGGCGCTATGTATAGTATTTAAACCCTTGCTTTAATTTTTTTTAAATCATATGAGCTATGTCACAGCGACCGGAAAATTAATGAACATATCAGAGATGCATGAACTTTATTTAAATATGTTCATTTTAATAATTTATATCGCTATTAGATATCAATACCAAAACTATTCTCCAAAACGTTCAAATTCAGAACGTCATTTCACGAAAAAACAAATTTTCGAAATTACAATTACTTGATTTTACTATGGAGAATTCGATTTTTCGTGGAAAAAACTGCTCAAAAATGAGGAATGCAACTTCTTATTTCTTTTACTATTGAAAATTCGCTTACAGATTTCGTACGTAAAATTGTAGTCCAAATTGACGAGGAAAAAATATTGCGTGCATCCGAAAATGATACGTTTAGAGAGCTGTTTTGAAAAATATGTCAATCATGAAAGAAAACTGAACTATAAAGTTTCTTAAAACACTTCTTATTTAATACGAATTATTGAAGATAGCTTCACTTTCAATCATGAAAATTGGCAAATGAAAAAATAACGTATTGTTAGATATTTTCTTTATCGGCAGAAGTGGAAACTAATGTTCTAAAAGTTCTGGAAGAAACGAAAACATACCGTATATTAGTTGAATAGTATTTAGCTAGTTCTGCGCTCGAAGTTATAGATATCTATATAGTGTATTTAAATTTAGAATTAAAATTTAATACATCTAAAGCTTTTTAGTTGTGTGTTATCTTTATATAACCAAATTCTGGATGATTCTTAACTCATTTATATTACCTGGTTATTAAATTTTGCTGCCTTGACATTGTTTGGCATGCGGTGGTTAAATAATTAAATAATTGCATTTGAACGTGTTTGCATTTCGATTTTGAAAACTGCTACAAGATTTTAAGTTATACTCTGAGATGGTGTATTGGTGTGGCGTGGAAGTTTGGAGAGGGGTGTGCCATCTCAGGTGTCGTACTCGTCATCTGACTATGGTTCAAAATTAAGAGGTCCGTCCCAAAATAGCCCTCGTGTTGTTTCAAAACGTGACGCTAATATAAGTAAAACTAAACTGAGATGGTGTAACCAAGCATATAAGCAATCTTAATGTATGCATAAAATTACTGTCAAAAATACAAATACAAAAACGACTACCTTCACCGATTTAGAAAACTTCAACTGTAGTTTGTTGAACGTTATTTTCATATCGAATTTCAATAATTATACCAAATTTGAATAATAGAATAAATTTCATACCGAATAAACCTTACAATTTTTTACGAGCTATTCTAGAACATATCGCTATGAAACAGTTTTATTGTGCTGTTTATAAAATAAAATAGATTACCAATACTAGTTGCTATAGAACTCTGTATGTGTACTCAAAAATTTCGGTTTCCATGCACTTATTCGGAAACTTCTAACATATCGAAATCTTCCTTTCTTACACAATATATCTTTCTTTCAATGTGACGCAAATTGAATAAATGAAGAAAAAAATACCAGATAAATCCTCCTTTAAGCTACATAACGATTCTAAACGACAAAAACCGGTTCACGGTGCTATTTACCAAAAACTTCCCCAAGGAAAGAAAATGACATCTTTAATGCTTAAAACCTGTGGTTTTCTAATCAGCGTGTCTAAAACTGTTGTAATGATGATTTTTACTCTTCTCTTACGATGTTACGCTTTATTTCCGGTCCTTCTGAAAGGAGCCTATTATTGATTTCTTAGAACCCGTTAATGTCTCTATCGCGTCGCAAAAGAAATTAGGATTTTTTTCCTTCCAATCTTCTCAGCTATACTTTCGACGGAAGAATTGATTTTACAATAAGTTATATTAATAATGATGATGATGATGATGATGTAAAGCTTAGATATCTAATGGCTCCTAAGTGAAGTGATGAAAGCTTAAGTAGCGTGAGCTAGTTGCCTTCATAATCGATGAAACCATCGGTATATCGTTGGGTCGGTTTTCCAATCGATTTCAAAACTGATATATTATTTACTGTTACGATAAAAATCGATATTAACTTAAAGAAGAGTGCGTTCTGAACTACCCCTATAGGGGCATTTTCCACTCAACTATGTTGTTTTTTTTACTCCGTGTAATCGCTCTTATCTTAAGTAGGTAGAAAAATGAAAGAAGAGTACATAACAAATTTATTTATTGTTCTCATATAGTGATTTTTAATCATTAAGTAGCTAACCTCATTATCGAGCATTTCATCAAAATTATGGTTTATTCTTCCTTAATAATTCAGCTNTTTTTTAGTATATGAGAAAGCACATTTTATGAACATAAGAATTGTTTGTGAAGTAAAGGAAATTTGACGAAACGACGCCGCGATTTTATTATTAAATGTATTAAATCTTCTATTTTATTGCCGCTGCCCAAATTGCGACTATAGCGCAGGATTGCCCAAAATATGTCGAAATATATACGAGTGTGTGTTAATACTGCAGGAAATTCAGAAATCTGCGCTTACATACTCCTTCTAACTGAATGAATTTAAGGTAAAAAAGAATCATATGCATTAAAATTACTCATATGAAAATTAAATCTTAAAATAGCCCATTAGGTTAAAATGTTTTTCAAAGTATTTTAAATCGGGAGATATTCGTATATTTTAGTCGCAATGGTAAAGAGATTTTCAGTCCTCAACATGTTCTCTTTAAATATTGGTTATAAATTTTTTTTCGATACTATCAAAACGGTTTAAAATGTTATATAAATTGTCGAAGAACGTTTGAGAAATAAATTTAGCATGATGCACATTTATAAATAATTCACCTATTATGTTTTCTCCAATGTTATTATATATTTCAGTAACTTTAAATAAAAGAAATTTCACCTTAATGTATAGAACTGCTTATGAGTTATCACCTCATTCAGAAGCTTTTCTTCTATACTAAAACATGTTTTAAACAGCGGTATTTTTAGAAATCGTTAGTAAAAGGTAAGATTTTCTGTAATTTGAAAAGGGATATAACACGTGAGGAAACAGAGACACAGTGTTAAGTGACGTGGTACTTCGTGACTTATTTCGGGCTTGAATATACATGGCGCCCACTGTAATCGGGGCCTAATAGCATTGATTGACCTAAAATAATAAAATTCAAAGCTTCATAACTCAGTTAATTTTGGCCACATAAGAATAAAACTTATTTTGTTTAAAAAGCTTAAGCGTCAAGAATATTCTTCTAAATATGAATAATATAAATGTATGACTATATAAAAAATTAGACATCGTCATTTTTTCATAATTACATATATTGCCTCAAACAATATAAAATGAAATTATTAACGTCAATTGGAGCATTTATCTGAATGAATTTGTATCTTTTCATCTAATGGTTTAGAAATTAGCTCTCCGGCAAATTAAAATATATTTATATACACGAATGCTTTTATTTTTCCCAAGTGATAGAAGAAACGTCATTATAGCGTGTCCTATATCTCAAAAATCATCATCCCCAACATTTCATATGAGAGAACAATATACTAGAAAGAAATTGATATGGGAAAAAGTAATCACAATCCAGGCTTTGCCACTCACAACATTCACTTTCAAAGATTGAATATTCCTTACATTCTACGGTTCATTCATAAAAATGCCGTAAATAGCTTCAAATTCATCAGAAAATAATTTTTCTGTTTTAATTTGCGGATAACATTTATTTGCTCTCTAGTTTTACCATATCTTCATTAAATTTTATGTCCATATTTAATCCATTGAGATTATCTAGTTAATACTATCTATAATACTAGTTATAGAATACTAACTATATAGATTAATATTCATTAATCTAGAGACCTGAAATTGAAAAAAAAATAATGCTGGAACATGATAGTTTATGTAAAGAAAGCTTTTCAGCGTAATTTTTAAGATAAGAACAGAAAAATTAGGAGAGAAATCTGTTGTATATTCCTTAACATACCATCCATGCTTCAAATGCATTACAACTCCGAAATAACAAACCGTAAATAACGTCTCTAATACAGTTAAAAGGATTAATTAATTGATATATCTTCCAAATTTTTTCGCTGGATCACTATTTTTAGAATTCATTGTGCGCTTGTTAATTGAAATGATTTTTGGGAATTTTTAAAAGGAAAAATGCTTAATTATTTGATTCCTATTTAAAAATAATTAATTGAAATAAGAAAATATGCGTTATTGCGGAATGAAGGATGAGCTCTTAAAACCAAAAAAAGAAAAAATAATATTTAGTAATTTTAAATATGAAAAGTTTTCGACTAATTAGAACCTTAAAATTAATTAAGTGCTTCTTCAAACAACCTATTATTTTCAACAAATAATTATGAAGCAAATTGCTTATTTTTATCCTTTAATGAATATTTCAATATTTACTTGAACATAAATGATTATAAAAATGGGCATGAAAATGAATTTGGATAACTGTTTTCTTTTAATTTGCAGGGATCAGGCTTCTTTCTTAAATACTATAAAGTTTTGAAGCAGTTAAATGTGTTTCAGTGCATTTTATTTCTATACGTGTAAATATTTTCCTTTTCATGAGTTATATGTGTAGATACTTTTCTGTTATATTTATAATTATTCGAAATGTAAAAGCACAGTAATTTTTGTTCTGATTCCTAAAAAATTACATTTGGTTATCTTTTGTTTGTTTGCTCTAAACGAATAATGCTTACCTGAAATCTTACTTTTTTTCACATGTGATATGCAATGCATTTCATA
>BGPR01000204.1:837020-863994 GCA_013235015.1 Araneus ventricosus
AGTAGTAGAGTCAATAATTCAAAAAATACATTTCCAAAACAGAGGGGTGAGAGAATATTTTAATTAGATAGAACAAAAACTACACTATTAAGGGGTTAATTTAGTGTAACTAACTCTACAACATGTTTAATAGAAAATATTTTTTGCGTGATCCAATGCTTTTATTGCAAACCCCTTATATATGCATTCACTCAACATCTTAAAACCTTAATTTGAATTCGAATTAATCCCGAAAACATTTGCTTGAACAATAGATAATTATAGAAAAACTTAATTATAAATAAATAAATTTGAATTAAAAAAATTTACATTATAATATCCAAGAATGTGATAATGAGCATTTTGAATAATAAGCGTTTATAACTTAATAATCAATGGACAGATTTCTGATAATGAAGTCTCGTTAAAGGATGAAAAATTGGCATGTGTTATAATTTATTTAATTATGTATAGAATATTACAAGCTATTTTCTTCTTAAATGTTTGTGTTCTGAGGATTTTGATGGCGAACAAGGAACATAATGGTTCCGTTGATGTTCATTTATATTTATAAATGCCTTGCCCACAATTCTAAGTTCTTTCTTTAAGAAAAACCATACAGAGGAGCAAATCTTTCGAGGCATTTATAGCAACAGATGATTGTGACTCTCTTCGAATTGGAAGCAACTGTGGACTATTGCCAAATCTAGCAACAGTGTTAGGCCCCAAACAGAGACAGAAAGCAACAGCAATCATTGGTACATTATGTGTTAACAACTGGAAGCTCGATGCTGATGCTCAGAAACATTCGCTCTCTTTCAATGGAATTGTTTCTCTTTTATTTTCTACAAGCATAAAAGAAGGACAAAATTCTGGCAAGATTTGCGTTTTTAACTGAATAACCGTATTCCTCCCCCGTTTGTTTTTATTTCTGGAACGCTTCCTAAATGCTTAGTGTAAAGATAACAAAAAATATTCGATGGTTTGGCATTAAAATGTTGTTTTCACCGAGGAAAGATAACGTTCTGTAGTAGATGCTTTAAATGTTTTTGTTCAGAATGAATAAAAAATATTTGATTACTATAAATAAAGTACGTTTTTTTCCTGTTTCCGATTAATTTCTAAGCAATGGGAATATTATTTGGAATATATGGTCAATAGGTAAAAATAATCATTTGCTGAACAATTTTTTCCCTTTAATAAATACCTCTTTATTATGCATTAATTATTAAAATAATGTTTATTCTTGTACTTTTCATTTGTTAATATCTGAAGGAGTCTGAAAATTTAAAACGTTCAAAGAACAGTAAATAAATTCAAATAATTTATACATACATATAGTTTGTTTTAGATTTTTCAATATATGTTTAATGTACAGGAAAATCTTGACGTATACTTCTGGCAACAGTTGTCTGAAACCCACTGATTAGAGAAGGTTTGTCTTGAAACATGAACTTTCCTTGTGATATTTCTATCAAAGGCATTTTTTTTTATCTTGCATTCAATTTTTAATCGAACGAAGTTGCTAAGCAACAGAATTGCAAACATGTCATCTTGCAAGTCTTAATCTGTATAAAAATCAATCAGTAAAAGTAATACAGAAACTTTTTTTTAAATTTCACATAATATAGCTAAGAAATAGACATTATGAATAGACGTTACATTGCTAAAATACAGTTAACTATGCTGCAAACGTATCAATGAAACTAATTTCATTGTTTTTGCTACTCGACATGCGAGACTTTAAAATGGAATTAAATTCAAATTATATATTTTTTTCATAAACTTACCATTATAGGCATGCTCAAAAATCTGTCAAAATAAAGATTGACCCATAAAGTCTTTTGCATAATTTATGTATCATATATTTCCCATAGCGTGATACATAGAAAATGAGAAACGCAATTATTAGATTAATAGTCTTTACTTTAAATTCGTTGCATTGACTATTACAAAGAGAATGAAATTAAATAAATAGAATTAAATTAAATAAAGAGGATTGAATTTAAAAATGCTGTTCACTGTCTTTGAAGACTAAAAAGACATTTTACTCAATTTCAAATTAATGAAATGCTTTAATGTTAATAAACAACATATTTAATTGAGGAATTTCTACCGAGAAAGATTATATAGCACTATTAGCTTAAATAACATTATAGAAGCATTTTAAAAATTTTGATTTTAAATCATGAATTACTATTTTTAAAATAATAATAATTATGAAAAAAATATCAGGATCAATATTCAGGGAATAAAATTCTGTCTGGAAAATTTTAATAAATTTGAAAGTGAATAATTACCTTGATTGTAAAGCAATTAATAGCTTAAACATTTCATTTCTACTCAGTAAATAACACCTCCCAACCCGAAAAAAAATAATAAATAATATCGGACTTTTCAAATTAATAGAAGGAGAAAATTGCGCATTTAAAAAAGATTGCATTTAAACAAATAATGAAAATCAAAATAAACCCATGTGTGATTTTGGCATCAAAGCTGATATTCATCTCAGTTGTTTGCTGTAACTGGAAATGTGAATGCTTTTAAGTAACTTAGCAATTAAGAGCCCGATTGATTTTCTGTTTGCTTTCTTTTTTCACGTTTAAGTTTTTCTTATAAATATGTCAAAGCACTGTTTATTTTACTGAAAAGTTTTATACTGTTTTTATACTCACTTTTTGTACCGTTATAGTTCTTATAACTGTGATGGGTTGAAAATTTAGATGTAATGCACACTAAGTGTTACCCCATGCTAGGGATTTATATAGTTGCAATGTATCTGATAAAAATGTACGTGTATTGTCATGTAGGGATATTCATAAAAGAAAGTGCGAAGAGGAAAACACAGTTGTTTGTAATTCTACATAACTACAAAAAGAAATCCCAATAATAAGACTTCACTGAATTTTGTTTATTTTACGAAATGTTCCAAAATTCCAACAATTTCTGTCTTCAGAAAAACGACTTTTAAATTACCATAAAGAAAATGGAATAGATTTTTTTTTTTTGTCAAAAACAATATCGTAATATTATTGACTCAAAGTTTATTTCTATCACAGTTCTGTGAACTCATGCAAATCTTATCTAGTAGTATATCTTGAAATACGAAGCTTCACAGTTTATTGCCTCTATGGTAGCACTAAATTACGTATATTTAAAATATTGATTTGGATAAAAGAAGTTATTTATTTTCTTAGTGAAACTTCATAATATGTGGAAGTACTTTTATTTTCTCTATGTATTGTGATACCATGTTTAAAGACATATGTATAGTAAATAGATATGAACTAGAATAAATACAATATACTGACATATATGAAAGATCAGGCTTTAAAAAGGTGAAAGGCAGTCCTTTTTGATCATCAAGGAAGAGACGATATTTGTTTAAATCTTCTTTTATTTAGGCATCAGGCGTTATTTCTTCATAGGTACAGTATTTCATTTTTATGTAGCTCCATGACCAGAATTCAGAAGTTTACGCCCGAGCGACGCGTTGTTGTTGAAAGCTTACATGCTGGCGTGAAAAAAGGGCCGAAATGAATGCGCAGAATGCTTAAGTACCCAGAATAGGGAATTTCCCCTTTAGAACTCGTGATTTGAAAAGAAAGTTGTAGTGCGTTAATTATGTTGAAAGTAGAAGTATTTAAAATGAGGTATCGTTAAGATTATTTAGGAAAGTTAAAAAATTAAAATATCACATATATATATATATAATATGTATGCCAGTTTTAGATGATACACAGCTTGATGATGATTTTCTATATACGCTATTGCTACCAGACTCTAAAGCGGTTTAAAACTATTGAAATATGAAAGAAATATAAAAAATTTTCCATTTTTAGACATATGTGAATTAATAAAATTTTGCAGGAATTTATTTAAAATTTAAGTAGTACCGTATTGTAAAAATCATGCAGTGCTACCTAAAAGTCACAGTCGATTTAGAAAACAATATAATGTTTATTTTTATCTCATATTAAAATTGAAGATTAAAGTCCTTAACTTAAGAAGGCTATGGATAAATTAGAGACTAGATCTTGAAAAAATATTATAATATAAACTGTCAAGAAATACAGTCCTGAGCAGAAGAATGCTAGGCTACATAATTTTGTGCAAAAATAATCAAACATCGAACAAGAATTACGAAACTGAGATAGACAGATTACAAGATTAAAGCACTTTTTGCACTCGTTTACCATCTTATTCAACCTGACTTGTTTCTTGTTTGAAAAAATGGAATTTTAAAATCAGTTTTCTCTCATTTACCGATGTGTTATAGTTTTAAAATTTTCTGCACTTGTGAATTTTCGATGGTAACACACTCTTTTAATATTTTAAAAGCTTAATTATCATGTAATCAATGGATTTAACTAAAATTTGATTCCATACAAGTACTCTCAGATGGTGATGAATGTAGAAAGAAAAGTTTTTTCAAGAAAACTTAAATTTCATAATAAAAAATTATAACTGTGAGACTGTAAAGTGAAAATTAATTAAGCTAAAAGTATTTCTACTTTATAGTACATTAACAAAATTATATCACCGAATGTTGATTCCCAATTCATCCAATGCTTCTACTTATGTCTTTAGGATTTAATTGAATTAGTAATCTGAAACTCCCAAGAAAACTAACATCTAAACAACCCCATTCGATATTTTATTAATTTCTGTCTGCCAAAAAATCATCCAACGAAAGATTAGAGATGATCGTTTTATATTTCTTTGAATGAACCGAAAAAATAAATTACCTGTGTTTCTGGCATTCTAGAAAACACCAGAGTATCGCTGCCTTCTACTATTTTTGTTGAAGGGTGAATCTGAAGGCACAAGGTATCGCTGGTCATCGTGTTTATTCACTGTATTCATTGCAAAATATTATTGTAAAGATATTTTTAAATTATTAAGTAAATATTTTTCTCATTTGTGAAAAGAAAAAAACCCATAACATGGATAATCATTATTATGAAACTCATTTTTTACCAGGATTTTTTATGGTATCAGACTTCATTTTGATGGAAAAAATAAAGAAAATTCTATAACAAACATGGAAAATCATTGCGTTCTGATTTTACCATTTCCTTTATTGTAACTTGAACGGAAATGCACCCCTTTTGTTTAAGGTATCTGACTACGTCTAAAAGACGGTTTTGGGTCGAAATTCACAAAATTTTTTTATGGTTTTACTTTAAAGCCCATTTATTTAGCTTTCTAAATCTGGGTTTATTTTATTTTTACGATGAATAGAAACTGAGATATAGAATTTTTTATAAAGCACGGTAGCTAAAAACAAAACCGGAAGTTGGCTGTTTTCCCTCGTTATACCCAATACACCGCACTCTGAAGTATAAATTAATTTGCTTTTTATTTATGTCGATTAATTATACACTCTATCTGCAAGTCATGTCAATTTGAATAAGATTTTGAGTTTCGACAAGCTACTATGAACATTTTTGCCAAAATGCACATTTGTGGAGTTACAAAATTCACGTTTTGGGACATCGATAGCTAAATTGTTGTTTAATGATTGATTTTATGATCTTAAAAGAGTATTTCATAAACTGGGAACAGTTCCTGGCCAACATATACATTGAAATAATATCTTAACCTCAATAACCATAGAATCGTCACTTCTAATAGACAGTCTTTGGCAGGAACTAAAAACGCTAGAAAAAAATTACGGGCTCTCAGAATGAAAAAATGTGATAAGATTCTGAATAAAGAAGGCATATCCTACAAATGTGACAAATTTCAAAAGAAGTTAAATAAATATATTTTTAATGAAAAGCAAATTAAAACTTTAAACGCGTTTTCTGGAAAACTTATATTTCGTCAAAAGTCACTTACGCAAAACACGATATCTCAAAACATTATCTATATATTTCCTTAAAATTTTGTATATATGTTGTCTTAAGTGTAGTAAAGGCAATGAACTAGACATATAGTTTTGAGATCAATAGTTTTTGATTTAGAGCTGCCTAATGTTGATTATACCTATGCATTTTGTGAAATTTTGAATAAGAGAATACTCGACTGGCCATAACTTTCCTGTAAATGCAAGTATTTCTTAGATCCTAGTTCATTGCCTTCACCATAGCTGTAAATGTGCTGTGTAGAGAAATAATTTGAATATATGGATTAGAATTTCTGCTACAGTGTTTTGCTTTTTGCTCTAATTTTACCCCTTTTTTACCTAAATTTTCCCATTTTACTGAATCTCAAGTGACATAAAATTTCCTGACTGCTATTAATGGTTGTTTTGAATCATATTGAGTCAGAAAATGAACTGAAATTGCACATTAAAGCGCTTTTTCGAAAATTCGTTCCCACACGTAGTCAGATACCTTAAAGTAAATCCTGTGCAAATCCTGTGTTCTTATTGATTTATTAACTTAACTGTAATTTTCAGATTATTATTCATTGCTTTAGGCCACTGAAGATAAAAAATTTAATGTATTGACATAAATCTGAATAATTATCTCGACTATTTAATCTATAGAACCTATAAATCTTTTTAAGAAATTTAAATTGAAATAACGTACGCCATAACCTGCAATAATTTAATTACGGGTTAGTAATTTCATTTAAAATACTACTTATTTTCAAATTGGCAAATTACAGCATTTATATCCATTCGTCATCTGTTTATTTCCAGTGATTTCCTTTACTATAAAATTATGTTAATTAAAAAAGCATTAATTAGCAGAATAGTATTAATTATAATTTTATATCTTTGAATGTGTGAAACTAATTCCAGATGTTTCAATAATTAGTTGAGGCATTGTTTACATATTTTGTGCAACACTTGTATCCTTTCCAGATCTAAATTCATTATCAAGAATGGTTATCATTTTCACTAAATAATATGCAATTAAGAGTATTGTTTTGCATCTAAAAGTATGTATTGAAATTTCATTGAGAATTTCTAAACCTTTTCTATGAAATGTCTTTTGTGCACTCCAAAGAAGCTCAAGCCTACTTCAATGAAAACTGGCCAAATATATATATTTTTTTATTTTTGCTATTTATTTTTATTTTCAGTTTACGAAAAGCATTCATTTGCGATAATCAAAACACCTATTAAATATGCTTACTGTTAAAACATGTATTATCGTCAGAAATTGAAAAATAAGCGTTTCTGCTCTTTAGGAAAATAATTGTTTATAATTAGTATCTCAGAGATAAATTAATAGATAAAATTAAAGCTTGTAGAGGGATGAGACTCATGTTTATGTGGAATGCCGCTGTTGAAGAATTAATTCAATTTCAGGAACCATTTTTATTAGATGGCTAAGTTCAACGACACAGTACATTAAAAGGTGCAAGACAGAGTACAACAACAACACAAGACAAGTACACAGAAAAAGAGAGAGAGGCATCATGGGAAGAACCCGGATGGCTCTAGTGGCGCCACCTACTATAAAACGGAGGAGGCAGTGAATTGTAACCGCTACAAGCTTTTATTAGCAATAAATCCCACTATTTCGATTGTCATCATTTGATTCCTTAACCTTATATAAACTGTCAGTTCATAAACATCCGTTAGAATTCTTGCATTCTATAGGAGGAATAAGTTAATATTAAAATAACGATAATTAATTTAAGGATGAAAATACCAATGTATTTCAAGTTGAGGCATGAAAATATATGCTACGGAAAACTTTTGACTCCCAGTTGATGGATCACATTTGCAAATCACGAAACTTTTCGTTGTTGTTCTGATTTCCAACTAATTACTTTGTACTCTGGTTCGGAATCTATCTAAATTCAATTCACTTTTGCACTGCATCTATTCCCCAGCAACTAAACTTGTCAAATATTTTTGGGAAAGAAAAGAGCAAAACGCGAAATTTAATCAAAAAGCCACTTTATGGCTAGTTAAAATTGTGTGGAAGGATGACGTAACTGAAATTCTTTTACTGGGTTTAATTTCGAATTAAATTAGCTTCAAATTAAATTTATTTTTTATTATTTTGTGTAGTTACCAGTCTCATATTCTCTTTCCACTTTATTATAATAGGCATACTTATGTATTTCTTAGATAGGCAAGTCCAAACATGTTACGTATAAGATTTCAAGAACTTAGTATGTCATTTTCATATGAAAATTTTAAATTAATTAGCTTTATTGTATTATGCACTGTATTATTTCAACTATCACATACCATTGAGATAAAAATAAATTTATACGCAACATCAATATAATTATGGAAAAAAACATTATCATATTAATACTACAACTTATAAAGTGTTTAATTTCAAAGTATTATTACTTGATATTTATGTATAGTAATGAAGTGAAATTAAACAAAATTTGCTTCCTCTAAATACGAAAGTGTGAAACAACATGTGATTGAAAAAAAAAATGTCTTCCTGTTGAAATCACTGAGGTAGTATTTTTTTGCAATTTTTTAAAGTTCATTTCTGATTTTAAATAAGAATAATTTTAATAAAAATTATTATATATATTAATTACATATCATACATTTATGTTTGAATATTTAATCGGTTGTTGTATCTGCAATTTTATTCAGAAGTTTTTTAAAAATATCATTACCGAAAATTTTCTGATTTGATTATCACTTCCCCTATACTGCTGTCTTTTGTTAATATTTTTATAACAATACATAAAAACGTGATAGTATTGAATACATTTTGTGTTCGGACAAACCTGGAATGCATCAGAGAAATTTTAATTTTTTTAACGCAGGAATACTGCGCATGAACATTTTCAAATTAAGCAAATATTCCTTTTTAGTGCATTTTAATGTAGTACAAAATATTAATTATTAAAAAAGTAAAATATATTTGGCAATGATATTTCTGCTTTATTTTTAATTTTTAGAATTGTATTAGTTTTCTGTATGACAATAAACTCCATTCTTCTTTTATTATTATACCGTATTGTGACTATTGTGTTCTGTGAACTTAGTGGAAGCCAAAATAAGTGAAATACAGTTTTGCCATATTCAATGAAAACGATTTGGAAAGAAGAGTTCTACTGTAAACGGATTTTGTCCTTAAACATTGTATAATATCCTGCAATTTCGGAAATCATGAAATTTATTATTGCTTTAAAATTTAGTAAGAAGAGATTCTGATTTATATATATCCTTTTATGGATTAACTATGTCCATCCCCTGTTCTAAAATAAAGAATTTCAAACCGGAACTACTATTTTAATGCTGCATTGATTGCAATGGATTAACATAAAACTGTTCTTAAAGGTTAGATTTTCTATGTTTGTGGGAACATTTCGTAAAAAATATGACTTATAGCAGAATATTTAGTATATAAATTCCTTCGTTTGAATGGAAATAAATCAATTTTTCAATCTTTTAAAGAGTATTGTGGAGAGCTGTTATGCTAAAAATTTAAAGTCAAAATGTATATATTTGCTTTTTTTATATCATGCTTCGTTCTGTCTTGATAATTCAGAGATTACTCGCAAAAAGAATTTTTCATGATTGCACTTGATTACTATGGAAATAAATGGTGATATAGTGCATGTTCAGTTCAATAGAATGTATTATTAGAATCATAATATGCTATCACATGCTGCGTTTTTGCATAATGATAGTATTATAGACATTTTCTTTCCGACAAATTCGAAAGAATACTTTTCGATTTTTTCGTACTAGAATAATAAAGTTTGACCCCATGTACTGGTAAGAGCAAAAAAAATAAATTTTTTCCCCATTATGTCTGCCTGTTGAAAAGAACTGACTTAGTTTTCCAGTAGCTTTTGTCATGGATTTTAGATCCAGAGCAGGACATTAACGGGAACTTTGCGTGCATGCGGTCACTGAAAGACATCATTATCTCTCTCTGATTTGACTACACATTCAATGTTATTAGATGTGTCGCGTCGGCAGAAACAGTGATTAGTAAAAATCTAAAATTACGAGATGTTTTTTGCTTTAGTCGTTATTTGCTAAAGTATTGTGTAATAACAGTCGATAATGAAGTATATTTCAGTTTATTTACCGTGTTAGCTTTATTGATGAAAAGTTAAAAATAGAATGAGGTTTTATTGGAAAGTCGATGATTTGTTTTGGTATTTAATGTCAGGCCACGATTGCAATTATATTATGCGTTCCGCAAATCATATCCTTTACATTTATTTATATCTTAGTATAATAATTTGAGTAGGCAATAAATGTTTTACATTTAAAATATTATATATTTTTTGCATGTGATGCAGAGTGGGGTAATACCGGGTGCCTTGATTTCGGAGCTATTAGCTCTCATATATAGCAGACAGATTCTGAATTACACCCCACTAGTCAAAATGAAAGTATGGTCAAAGCGCCATGATTTTGCTGTTAAATTCGCTGCGTTTGTGAAGATTTATTTGTTTTAAGACGTCAACTCTCTATGTATTTAAATTGCCCTTTCTTAATAATCAGTACAGTTATAAAACCTACATTTAATCTAGATTTTTATGTTTATTAAGTATTTATTCCCTATTAAACATTAAGAATTTAGTCCAATAATTGCGTTTTTCTTTTTCGTTTTTTTATAATCTCTGCACCTGGTACTACAATCGGACCAAGACCGTATCAGACAGTACTGATGGTTCTTCCGATAAAAACAAATGGAGCGTTGATTGTTTATATTTTAATGACGTGTTTTCTAATTTAAATGGTGGATCCAATGAAGAAACTCTCTTAGCTAGGCCCACAAAATCTGCAATGGCGCAGAGGAAGAAGATAGTTGTTTTTCATATGATATCTGTGACTATTATTCTTAAATTGCATTATTAAATAAAAATGCCCACTACTTCTCCATTGAAAATCTAGTTTTTCAATTTCCCAAAAAGTTAATATGTATAACACGTTTCCCCCCTACAAGTGGGGTAAATCCGCGTGGTTTGATTTTTTTAAATAAAAATCTATTCATAAAAAAATAGTAAAACAATGACTTTTCAAGAATGATATATTGCACACCGTTAAACAATGGATATTTTAATAAAATTTGACACCTCTATGTCGAGTAGTTTAGCTAGCTCCAACAGGCCTGGTATTCCTAGTTACCCGGTTTTACCCCGTTTTCCTCTTTACACTTTTTTTGGATGGAAATTGTACCAGGGGTATCAAATCATTTTGCAAAAGTATTATTTTTAGAACTGATGTTGATATAAAATAATAGAAGTTAATTTTCGGATGCTATCAGACAAAACATCACATGCATTCTGATGATGATTTTAAAGGGCAAACACTATTCTTTTCTTGAAATGAAGAAGTGAGTCAGAATTTTTTCAAACGGATTAAGGAAAATTTCCATAACTTATCTTTGATTATTATATAAGGACCTCTAAACAATAACGTACCCCGGAGGACAAATGACAGCTTTCCATTTGCAGTTTCAATATATCAGCAAAGTGTCGGTACGTTTAAAATCAAAATGTATTTTGAATTTTATTTTCATTATGTTAAATTTTTAGCTGCTGAATCGTTATTAAGAGCATTATTTTGGTTTGGAACGCTGTGAATGTTTAGGATAAAATGTCTTTCTAGTTCTTTTTTTAAATGAATAATTAAGAAGAATAATCAGTTGAGGGAAATGATTAATAGCCCGTTTCTTTAAATTATTTTAAGGCTGTAATTCAAGAGGCAGTAAGCAAGGAACATTAATACTACTTAGTATATCAGTACCTACAAAAGACATTCAGTTAAACGCATACTCCCGATAAAATTTCTATCGAATAAACTTTAAAAACAAACTTTATAATGTAAATTATTAAAGTCGAAGGCATTATAACGCCTTGAGAATTGATTACAACTTACTTACACCTTAGAGGGAATACGTAAAATCAACTAGAGATGAGACTGTCTTTTGAATAAATAATATATCTTTATTAAATAAATAATAAGTCCTGCATACGTCTTTACAGTAACACATTATGCAAATCTGTTGCTTGTCTGGTCATTTTTTCGGATGTTAAAAAACAGTTTTACTGACAGTTTACTTCAAAACTTCATTTACTACAAAATAATTCTTTTTTACGCAAGACTCTAAAATATGCATAATATAAATGACTTTTTCCATTACAAAAAATTTGCCATTGAAAAATTTATCATTTCTATATCTTCAAAATCAGTGCATGGCATTTCTATTTTTCTGGCGGAACGCCAAATTTCATTTTTACGTTGCAGAACTTGTATTACTTTTCATACTTCTTTGGTCTTTTGTGAGAAATTTGTTACCACGTGATCTCATTAAAAATCACATTCTGTTCAAAACGCACTATGATTTTTGTTCTCAATTTCAAAAGGAATTTTATAATTAATAAAGAATAAGATTAAAATTAAAAGATCAGAATATTAAGAATAAAATGTTCGATATGCGAAAACTATTCATTGCAATCAAAGATAACCTGATTTGAAGTTTAATGCTTTAAGTAGAAAGAATAGGTATATACCCTATGGAAACAGATCTCCCTATGGAGCGATTTTTTAAATGTGTAATACAGATATTTCGTCTTAAAATGCCATCATACATGTAATTCAATCAACTTTCCGTCTCTTATTAAACACAAAAATGGGTTACAAATTATAAATCATTTAAAAACTTCATTAATAAGCTGAATGAAATTTTCTTTTTTCTCAATATTATTTACTCTTTAAAATGCGTAATTGAATTAAATGAAATAATTATGTCTGGGTGTTATTTTTTTACACTGGACTATATTAATCGCATTCGCATTTTCTATTCCTTTTCATTGGTTTAAAATATTTTTTCTTACTCATTAATAGACATTAAAGACTATTCCCCTCTTAAAATATATTCCTTCGAAACGATCCAATGTGATAATTATTGACTACATTAAAAACAGAGAAATTTCTTTAGACAGCGAGTACAAATCTAAATCACAAATAAGCACTTGACGTCAATAAAATTGCTTGCAAATTAATAATTTATAAAATCTTTTCCATAAAATGCCTTAATTAAATAATTAGTGCACTGTCTTATACTATTGGTGATTATATTAAAATATAAAGTACACAACTTATTATATTTTTCTTTACAATGAAATGTAACTTAATAATTTAATTTCCTGCTGTTGTTTTTTTCGTGATAATGAACAGGTTATTGTTTTGCCTGAATCTTTTATACTGAAAAAACTGAAAGTATCTTTAAATTGGTGTCAAAACACTTTAAATGCTGGTTTTGAAATTTAAATGTAATTTTTAAATGTGTGTAGCTCTAGTGATATATTAACCAAGAACTACGAAAAGAAGATTTTGGGTAAATGTTTTCAGATACAGTAAAAGTTTAAAAAACTCAAAGCACCAGAAAATTTGCTGAACGAAATAATTAGGTTAACCTGACTATTCTGAGAAAAAAGTATCAAATTTCTGATTTAAAACTGAAAGTAAAGTTTCGTCGCTTTCTTGAATTAATATTTTTTAAAAATCAAGAGGCACATAAATAAATAGCTAATCTGAAGTACTATTCTACATGACAGTGTTTGAGTTTAGGAGAAATGAAATCATTCATTTTTCAGTAACTGATACTTTGCGCACTCAATGTTTATAAATATAATCAGGCATAATCTGCATTAAGAAATGTAAATATCCAAAGAGAATTGTTTTACGCAATAGAATTATGCGATTTTTTTTCTTTCATTTGTAGCAGGGAGAGATACTTGGACACACAGATTAATTTCATATTTAATTAATTTTAAAAAGATTAATGCACTCGAACATGAAAGACATATAAAGTACAGCAATATGGTAGATAATTAGAAATGGGAGATAAGCCAATAATAATTCAATGGATTTAATTCACTCTTTGTCATATAATATATTTTCTGAGCAATTTATTTTACTTAATAAACCACTAGAATAATTTCACTGAACTTTTTTGACATGTCAATAAATTAAGTAGTAGTTTAAATGTACTAGAAGTGACCTGCACTTTTAACACGTAAATTAGTGTTATCAGGTTGGCTGACAAATATGTTTAAAAAATAATACTCATGAGTTTTCTTCACTGACACTCAACATGTTATTTTATTAAAGTATTAAATGATTGAAAAATTAACACAAAATATAGCTTACCATGTGACTTTACTCTCCACGGGATGACAAAAATGAGCAAAAATCGAAATAAACACATTTTAACTTTCTTCTTCCTAGTGGGGCCCATTTTCCGTGTTTGGGCCCTCCTACGATGAACCACAGCCGAATAATCCTTAATGGGAAATAAGTAAGTAAGACGTAAAACTTTTCCCCCTACATCAATACCTTATCCTCACTCAACACAAGAAAGTTTCGATCGTCCACCGATAGATAAAAAGTACAAAAGCATGGAAAAGATTTGCCGAACTGTCAGGAAAAATGAAATTCGATTTTTTTTCCACTTCCTAACTCGTGATACGATGTCTTTTCTTGTGCGAGAAATGTCGAGATGTGTCCAGCAGAGAAGCGAACTATACAGGTCCGTTTTCCGCAGATCCGAAACTGCCGCTACATACACTGGCTCGTTGACATAGTCAGTAAGAGATTGGCGGGATGCAGGCTTGGCTGGTGTTGGCCCTATCGAGAGATGGCGCCCCGTATCGTCTATGCTTCGACCGTTCCCACCTTGAGGGGCGCGCGATATTTTAGCAACTAAAAAGTTTTCTTTGGATAGCGCAAATATGATTAGTCGATTTTTGCTTTTCATTTTTCACCCAGCTTGGAAGATGCTTTTTTTTCCACTACTTGTAATCTTTCTTTCTTCGCTTCAGAATTCTCGAGGATGGTAAGGAGATTTAATTCAGTGGGATTTTCGAGGTTATACTTCCATGCCGTGTGTTGAGTGAAAGGGATAGGGAAGGAAAATTTTTCAGAAAATCTTGTTTTCAAATAAATAAAAACTCAGATGTTAATAGATTAGTTTTATCTAAAAGAAGTTAGTGGATTTTCGAAAAAGGCTGAAAATTATATTATCTTTTCTTTTTTCCGAAAGAGTTTTTCGTTTCGTTTCAGAAATATATTTTTCTTCTGCGAAACGAAATTCGTGCCCTTTTTTTAAAAACTCGGATAAGAAAAGGTTGATTTTGTTTAGACATTATAAAATTCAACTTCATACCTTCAACCAAAAGTGTGTAGACACCAATTATAATACATTTTCATATTATTCACTTTATTTAAATTATTTCCATATTTATTCTGTTTGAGGAATAATCGTCCGATAAGAGTTTGAACGACAATTTTTATGTTTTTACTTTTAAATCGTTTTGCTATTAGCATTTTATACATTGCCCCACTTTTATTAGATGATAGGTAGATTATTTTGAGCAAATAATAGAAATCTTTCAATTTGTGAAGAATTGACCGATCATTTTTCTTAAATGAGAGATTTATGATAGAACTCACTGTCAAACCTATTATAAATCTGTGGAGAGGAAATCTTCTTCAAAATAATTGGGCGCTCAGAGGGTTAAATTTCTTTAAATCTTAAAAGAAATATTTTATAATGATCCATACGAGAAGAAAGTTTTGTTCCTGGTAAAATTGAAGTCCAGAAAAGACAGTTAAGTCAAAATACTTTTGTTTTTGGCTAAGAAATTTTCTTAGTTTAACAAAAGCCTGGCTCTTATAATTACATAGGTATGTACACTGACGATTTATTACTGCATGTATGCCTATAAGAATTCCTGATAGAACACGATTTATATATCTTGCATCAATACTTAAGAAGTACTATCAATAACTAAAAAAGATTTGTAATATCACCCTTTCGCCCAGAAACCACAAAATGTCAGGAGACGTCTATAGTCTAAGAGCAATTCAGACATAGACACATAAATTATTAAAGTTTGTTTTTCTTTAATATCTTTGAAGTGCGATAAATTGAGCAAATAATAAATTTTCCATAGGAAAAATAAATTTTGAAATGAAATGCATATTTCTGAAGACAATTAAAAATATTTTAGAAAAGGCATCTCAGAATATTCTTGAAGATGGTGTACTTGTATGATGCTAAAATGTTTTTTATATCAATTGTACACAGAATCAGGAATTATCTTGTTGCTATGACTATCAATGTAGTTACTGTAATGGAGAAGCTAATTTTTACAAACATTGAAAAACAAACACATGTAGCTAAATAAACTGAGAATAAAGGATACATTTCAAAAATTTATTAGATACTTATATCCCTATTATCAATATGTTAAGAATATATCTAAGATATCTTTTCCTGTTTAATTATTCTGGAAAGTATAACTGATGATAAAGGGCATCTTACAACATTTTTACTTAAAGAAATGTTCTTTCTCTTCAAAGGAATTGTAAATACAATATTTATTTAAATGTTTCTCCCCTTAATTTGTGTGTTCTATTCATTGTAAATAATAAGAAAGGCAATTGTGGAGAATTGAGCAAAAGTGTGTGCATATTTATTCAGTATGTCATCCCTGTAGTTGTTGAACAAAAAGGCTTAAATGACTGATGCATTATTGAAAAGTTTATTCATTTTAATTTATTGTAAGGATGTTATATAACTTCCAGAAATGAGTAGAATAACATCTATTGCAAGTGGGAATAAGAATTGAAAACGATTACTTCAGAATCACACTAACGGTATGAATTATTTATGAATTCCAATTTAACGCAATATAATCCATAAATTAAAATAGTAAATGTATTGATTTATTCGTCCTGATATTTTTCTCATTCTACTGTCTTATTATCGTTACTACGATAATTTATTTAAGATATATAATGTAAATGCACCAGTTTAGATTATAATAAGCCTATCGATTATACATCCATTTTGAAACTAATATTATTAATACAGTTTTTAAAAGAATTGCGAATAAAAACTGAAAATAATATTTTGAAATGATAATTTTAAAAAAGTGTGCTACAAATCGAAAAAGTTCAATGAGTAGTTTTACAAGCATTAAAACGATTCCTATTAATATAAATTATTAAGATGAAAATATTCTCACTAAGGCTAATACTGACGAATAATATTTATTCTACCGAAAAATCTAAAAATACAATTTCAATGCACTTTCGCTTAATATTATTCAGTTTATTCATCAAGACCGAAAGAGATTCATCTGAATAAACACTTTAATGAAAAATATCTGCGCATTTACTGAATAATTTTCATAACAAAAATTCATCAGAATTTCAGTTTATCTTCGGAAACACAGATCACTAAATTTATTAACAATTAATCATTTAGCCGTGAATAAGATGTTACAAAGTAGAAAAATCCCAACAGTTTATCTCAGAAAAAAGAACTATTCGTTTTCTCGCATTTTTTCTCTGATTTAGATGCATCCCTCCAGATAAAACGCAATCTCCAACAGAAAAATGAATCGGCAATTGCATTGATGCTTCCGCTTTGAATTAAAGGTTAAGCCAAATCAATCGCGTTAACTATCCAATTTCGAATAAAAGAAGCTTCCCTTTGTTCTTTGATTGGGGTTTCTGTCGGTCCATTAATTTCGCCCATGTTATAAGATACTAAATCAGTTAGTCCCTCTTCTCCGACAATGTGGCGTGACACCGCAGCAGATACGGGCTTCTTAGCTTATCATCTGGCTTCATTCATCATTCTTTATTTGGAAGCAGTGGAGAAAAAAATGCTGCCTCGTGCCGATATTAAATACCTGTCATGGAATAATGTGAGCCTTTATCAATCAACCCTTCCAGGACCAGAAATTTTTAGGCCTGCATCTGATGCCGACACCAGAATTAAGCCGTTGGGGTTTATTAGATAGTGCAACTTTTTTCGGGATTCTAAAAGATATCGATTTTCGAAACGAATTATCTGCTCCCTTTTCATTTGAAGTTGCGCTTTATTTATCTATTAACTTAAGAAATGCTCGGTTAAAGAAAAATTGCAATTCCCAATCGAAAGTTGTCTCCATATTTACTGAATAATTAAATCTCAAATATACTTGATATGCACATGCATATGGACAAAAAATCTAACAAATGAATCATCTTCTTCCTTTCCATATGAAGTGATATGTTATTTATTTATTAATATCAATTTTGAAGAATGTATTAAAAAATAATGAAAAGAAATTCTAATGCCATAAATAAAAAAAAGTTTTTCTTTGTGAACTGTATATTCACAGGAACAAGAATTTTTTGGCGAATTTTTTCTTGTGCGGATAGGTTTTATTTATAGAAGTTCACATGTCAAGTATTTAAGATCGGAACGATGCAGCGTTTCCGAGATGTGGCTAAAAAATAATCAGAATTACGGTCTAAAACATTTTATTTTTAATTTTTTACTATTATTATCAATTGATATTATCAATTTCAGTGTACTTACTCTTCTCTTCACCCCAGGGGTTCACCACGAGAACGTTGATGAGAAGTATCCTGATAAGTAAACGGGATCTCGTTTCTCCTAGGGGTGCAATAATGGTGGGTTTGTGTTACTCCCTCCAGTGATAATACGTACCTTTTATGGAGGGGTCGGCCGTGGCCGAAAATGTCTTCTAGGATTCTTGCCTCAGTACTCGAGCTATTATATCAATTGTCATTCAATGGACTCTGGATGCCTTGGCTGGACAGAACTCGACCCCATGCCCCCGTACCTGATACTATTACGGCAACCTAACAGGAAGTAACACGATTTACGGTATTCGATCAATATACTGCTCCTCAGGAATTTTCTACTCCTCAAAGAAGAGCTTGAAGACGTTTCCTGAAAGTCCTCAGCCTCTTTCAAATTCACTGCATCTACACTCCTTAGTATAGCTCCTTTTAGCATTGAATTGATAATGAGATATAAAAAGAAATCACGCGGGGTAAGATCAGGTGAATAGGGTTGGTGTTCTACGATGAGAATCCCGTAATTGGCCAATTATGCCTCATTACGCTCTGAATTGTGTGCTCGTGCACTTCCTAGTAAAGAAACCACGATTTCGTCTTTCACTTATTAGGTTGCTTTTCAGTACCCCTTTGCTCAGAGTACGAGTTAGGACAATTTTGTAATATTGACTGTTTGATTTTAATGTACATAATCAATGGGTGCAATTTATCTGATGTTTCAAAAGGTGTCAAACTTGGTCATCCGGGACTTGAGTCGTCATTTATATCTCCTCGAATCCATCAACCATCCATCTGAGTGCCAGCTTTTTAAAATAATTATTTAGATGCATCGTTTGCCAAGTATTCAAATTTCGTTGAACCAAGCGAGTTGTTATTTATATCCAAAGATTATTTGTATAATATGATCCAACACTATAAAAGAACTGAGTAAACACATTAACCTGTGAAAATCGCTGAATGCTGCAGAAAATAGATTTACTACAAAACCGCGGAAATCGCGGGGTACGCAGTCTGAGGGTTAAAACATTTCAAACCAGTCCAAAACTTGCGTATTAGACAAGAACTTTCCTCCATAAATTTGTTACATCGGCGCATAAGATTTGTTGGGAACCTCCCGATTCTTGAAGTGGAATTTCACGTTAACACTCTTCTCCTTCTGAACAACTTACATTTTTTCCCGATGTGGTGTAAATGAACAAACCTTTACTAAATAAGATTACACCCGGATGAAAGTGTATGCATCTTAAATTGAGCAGATGATATTGGGGGAGCACTCGTGAAAGAGACGGGCGTCATTTGTCATTAATTCAGGCGTCGTTTGTCATATAAACAGACCCATTATTTTCCAGTTACATCTCATATTTAGCCAATTTTCTCGAAGAGAGATATAAGAAACTATTTCTTCAATTCAGTCAAAAAATTCGATCCAGAATGATGTTTAAAATTTAGATTATGTGAAAAAATAGCTTAATGGCTACTGTTACTTTAAAAAAATTATTTTTACAGAATATGGTAAGAATTTCTGAAAATTAAAATATGCCTGTTCTGGTTGGTGTTGAAGTTTGGAGACGGAAGTGCCTGTTCAAGTGTCATCCTCTAGCCGGAGATTCATTATCTGATGTCCGTATCGAAGCAGCTTCTTGGCTCAGAACAGGATGAATATATAAATAAACTAAATTTGAGACACATGGATGATCCAAATTTGGGGCATTTTACAGAGGTTCTAAAATGTTTGTTGCTTGAGAAGAAAAAATATTCTCTCAGCTTTCCAAAATGACAAATGGGAAGGTGAGTCAATTTCGATACTACATCATTATAAAAGATGCAAATTCTGATTTTAGATATAAAAAATTATCATCTTTATTTTGTTACTGGCTGTTACCCGCGACTTCGTGCGCGAGGAATTTGAATTATTGTTTCATTTTTTAAATTCACGAATGTAGATGTTTCGTTACATGTTGAAAGGGGAAAATAATGTTTGTCTGTTCTTTTATTTAGGTTATTTCTTTACCTATGCTAACACACTTTTGTTTACTACGTTTTTTGTTTTACATTTTTTGCACAGATGTAGATGTTTTATGGTCTGGACACACGAGAAAATGTCACATATAGTTGCCCGAAAAGGAAGGCCCGAGTTGTTTTTTCCATATGTTCGCCTGTCCCTTTGAGTGTCTGGCCTTGAGCCTGGCAAATCCTAATTTTAAAGCGAATTGTTACCTTTTGAACTGGGATGGAAAATCCTTCATTATTATCGGAATGCGTGGAATTAAAACTCTCTCTCCTCTCTCTATGCCTATCATAACAGTAACTCGCTCGACGTTTGACCTAAGTGTGTAAATTCTAACAATGTGCCATTGCGCTGTCTCGGTACATCGAGGTTCAGTATCAATAGTACTAGCACACCGACTTTTAATATCAGTTTGTCGAAAAGTTACCCCTAACAATTCCAAGAAAAAATTCTACAGGATATGATGTTACTTGTTATTGCCCATTACCGTATCTACAGATAGATATTCTGTAATTCCTTTCTACCTTTGGGACATATTTTTTTTTCATTTATCTGACCTAAACTTTCATTAGATAAACCAAAATTACCCATTCAACATAAATTCTCTATAACACATATTAGCTTATAGTGTAGGATAAACCTTGCTTATTAGTTCCTCTGTGCTATGAACAATTTTGAAAAATTACCCTTTCAATTTAATACACTGTTTGAATCTCTTTTAAACCGACCTTCATCAATTTTCCAAAACATTATTCCTGACTCAGTGTCGTTGAACAGTTGAACTTTCATATTCGGTGTGAGTTTAAATTTTTTTAATACTCCCATAATAGAGACTTCTTTAAACATGCATTTAATTCATCCGCCGTTGTCCCCTAGTTATTAAAGGTTCAATCTATCTATAATTAACTGACATGAATACCGCCATCCCTTCCACGATTCTTGGTTGCTATTAATATCTATCATATTCCATTTAATGCTTCAACTACTTTTTTTGGCTTATTGTATTATTATTTGGCGTCCCAAACCGACAGCTTACAATGCTATAACATTGTACAGCTCTCACTACTGCGTCAGCATATTTTTTGTCTTTCCAAATTTGAACTAAGCTGATTTGAGCAGATTGAGAAGGAAGATTTCCAAACACTGTCCGGGGGATTCTGAAAAAACAACCACCTTCACCACTTTCAAACTGTTGCAAAACACTATCGAAAACGATTTTTTCTCTTGAGTCCAACCGTGAAACGAACTTAGTCGCTGTCGCTGTATCATAAGACAGTTTCTGCGTTAGGTTATAAATAATTTCCTACATCCTACGCGGTCTTCTCATTCCAAGGCTCGACAGAACTTTACCAGATATCGTAATATGACTTGAGTCTTCTACATAATTTAACTCTCCGTTGCTGTAAATTACATAATTGTACTCAATGGTATCATCAGTCCCTTACAATGTGTGGAATATATCATCCACCATGCTATACGTCATCCGCTTCTATCATTCAAAAGAATGCATAAAACAAAATATGTCTTCGTTCATTTTCACTTAGTTATAATTAATATAAGTTTATAAGTTTTAATCTAAAAACTCTTGTAACTATATCATATCTATCAATATATTTCTGAGCCGGCGTCAATTTAACGAACATTTCTTGAATAAAAAATGATAAGGAAAAGATCCAAATATAAATAAATAAAATTAAATAGACTGCAAACTCAAAAAATTTAAATCAAGCGTCGAGTTGAGTAAATTCAGTTTTTATACCACAAATTAATTATTTTATTTATTTCTTTTCCCTGAAAGATCACATAATCTCAGTTTTATTTATGATCACTCGACACTTGATTTTAAAAATAAGTTATTCCACGTGTTTACGCATTCCTTAAGGATCACGTGACAGTCGATTAAAAAATAAAGTAGTATTCTTCATCGCGAATCGCTGAGTTAATGGTCCTTTCTTGTTAATTATTTAATTGTTGTCCGTAGTCACAAATATTGAATTTATGATATAACCACATATCCCCTGTCCATTCCTGGATTTCAAGCTACAACTCTGACAATTTTCTTCGAAATCGGTTTGGTAGTTTGGCCGTGAAAGCGTAACAAACAAACAAACAGCCAGACACACTTTCGCCTTTATTATATTATTAAGGATTAAATGGAAATAATAAATTTTTTCTCAACCTTATATATATATATATATATATATATACAGAAGGAACAAAACTAAAAAGAATTATAAAGACACAAATAGTACAAAAAAATAAAATACAAAAATAAATGTACATATGAATAAATATATAAAATAAATAATAAGAAAATCACATAAGTATAGAAATTAACGAAATACAATATAACTAACATAAATTTGGGACATAAAAGTTTAAAAATGAAAAAAGCGTATTGGCGGTATTTCAGGATAATAATTACATAATTTATTCCTTATTTTTTATCTAAAATGAGAACTCCAAATTTAAATGAAATAAGAATGGTAAAATGTTTGCCATCAAAAAATCCAACATGTTCATCAAAAATTTAAATGTCAAGTCAAAGAACAAAAATGAGAAAAGATTAAGGAAAAATAAAATTAGTGAATTGAGTTGAGTAACTTAACTTCGGTTTCTTGAAAATTAATAATATTTAAATGAAATTTGATAATTCTTGTCTCTCTTTTATATAAAGAGCTGATTAACGAAAGTATCAGATCGCATTTCTTTTAATATGTTGTGGTGATCGTTACCGTGCAGATATATTATTATTCTTTAATTGAACAAATGTATCACCTTTTACTACATTATCATTTTTTGTAGATGACAGTGCAGTTTCTCTAATTAAATTACTTTTAACGCATACTTTGTAAAATTAAATTAAGATAAATCTTAAAATATTTTAATTTTGTACTTGATAAATTTGTATGGTTACGACTATAAAAATTAAAATATTTCATAAGGATATCGGCATTCATGGGCGATTTTTAAGCAGTAATGAAAAAAAAGCATCTGAAAGTTGAGAACTGAATCATTCTTTTAAATTGACTGGTAATAAATTTTCATGCCACCTGAACTTCTTACTAATTTCTGTCTTCTTCTCTTATAACTCCACATCTTCAATTTTCAAGCTCCTATATTTCATAAAAGATAGCAGGTAAAAAGCGTGAAATGTAAAATAATATATTCGCTCAGTTGTTTTCAGCCGTTATGATATTTAAATGAATTTAATTTTTATCTAACATTCTGCAATGAGAAATTAAATTTTCAATTAATACTTATCATAATTAGATGAAGTTAATTTATTGAACAGACGGTCAATTGAATCGTCCACAGTCAGTTACCAACAAGAAGCAAATGGACAAAATTGATTTTTTTATTTCATTAATTTTTAATTTTAATTCATGACACAAAAATAACGGGATAGTTTTTCTCCTTGAGTTTCTGGCATACATACACAATACGGTGAATTTTGTGCTTGACTTCGTAGTATGATAACTAAACTTGGACTGATAAGTGCGCATTTTGGATCCCTTCTCATTTGCCAATTTGAACTAATATTTGATATACTAGATCTATAATTTCCGTGTCATCATGTCAAATACCTTTTATTCAGCTCATTGGGTTTATGAGTATTCCTGTTCACATGCACTTGGTCGAACAATCAGGCATACTTCTAGTAGACAAATTGCTTCCAAAATTTGACAGAAATCTACAATTTTGGTAGCGCATTGCATATCGAATGTCACTTGTTCCTGCTGTTGCTCTTTTCAGTTAACGTGATCCAAGGCAGAGTAATTAAAATATTTTAAAAAGTCTTTTTTTTTTCAGAATCAGAGTGTTCTGGACAGATTTATCAAAATCTAGGGTTCCAATTTTTTTAACGATTGCAGTAATTTCTATTTGCGTACTGCATATTCGAAAATCGCATGCATTTTGGGATACTTGACCCTACGTGATTTTCTCAGATTGTGAGATAATTGGTTATTTTAAGGTTTAGGATACTTCATAGGGTACTAACCTTAATAACCGGATACTAAGGTTAGGGATACTTAACCCTAGGTGATTTCATGAAATATATTTATTATGTGAATATTAAATTAAATGACATATTAATTTAGCATAAGTATATTTGTCTTTCTCAAATATATATCCTTTTATTATACTAATTATCAAATCTTTAGAGAAATATAAGAAAAATTAAAACTTAATGTCAAGTCTCCCTAGTTTCCCCTACTTACCCCTTTCCGGGAATTTTCCTTAATTTTGTAAAAATTGAATGAGAGATCATTTACAGAACATTAACAAGTAAATAAATCATTTAGAATAAATGTCACAGGGAATAACGATTTGAAAGTTTCTGTAATTTCGTATAATATAATGTTTGTACCTGATTAAAATATTTTCTGCTGTTGATAAATTTGAATATATTATAAATTATTTCATGCTTGTGTTATAAGAAGGGAATTATTGAGAATTTCGTTGATCTGTAGATTCCATAATCAATCCATTATGTTATAACTGAAGAATGATTGGCTATTAGAACTGATATCCATTATAGAACCAGTAGTTACTTGCAAATTTCAAGTGTGTTGCACTTGATAGATTTTAGCTAATCATTTCTCAAAAACGAATTGCTTCAACATCAAACATTCATGGATTTCAATGCCAAATTGAAAGTCGTTTCATGTGAGTTTATTTTTATTTGAGATCCTACATTAGATTGAAGCCTGCAGTATTAATTTACTTTGCATATATTTTTTAACCGATGTTTTTGCATTTTGACAATAAACAACTTAACTACACTTGTGATTGATGATGCTTTGGAAAATATATTGAATATTTGACAGATAATAGCACCGTGTTTTGAAAATGTTCTTTTATATGCTGTTTAGCAAAACAAAGGATAAGTTATGGTATTTGGAGCATCGTTAGCAGTGGTATGGATCGTACAATTTACCCGTCAAAAAATACCTTATTAATGTGACATAAAAAAATATATAAATTACATTAAAACTCGAACATTTATATTAAGCTATTACAAAAAATAAAAGCGATATTGATTGTTAAATATTTATATAATAAATTTCTTATTTAAATATAGGGTTTATTAATTTCAAAGAATATTCCTCATTTCTTGTGAAAAGTAATACATTTTTGGAAAAAAGTAAAATGATAAAAAATAATTTCACATTAGTCCAAATTTGATAATGATTCGTGTAAAGTTTTAAATATTTTCCACTAAGTTTAAAAGAAATTTTGTAGGATCGAAAATGTACTAAGAAATCAATCATTTAAAGGGAAGTGTTTTACGAATAGCTTTATTCAAACGCCTTTAATAGTATGCAACACTTTCTATCTACGATATGCAAATTATAAGATATGATAATCTGTATCCTTAAAAGCTTAATGTGTTTATTTGCAAAAATTTCAATTTGTTTTGAAATCAGAATTTTTTAAAAAATTTGTCAAGAGTCATAAGTCAATTCCGTAAGATGGCCTATTTGAGAAATTAAGTATTTCTTTACCCTCTGACTGCTTATCCCGCGATTTCCGCGTGTTGGAAATAAGTCTTTTTTCTGCTGTATCCTGCGATTTTCGAAAGCTAATGGGTTTACTTGGTACTTTTAAAACGTTGAACCATATTATACTAATAAAGCCTTGCATGTAAATAACAATTCGCTTGGTTCAACGGTATTTGAACATGTTTTCAAACGTTGCATCTAAATAGAAATTAAAAAAATCGGCAGTGAAAGGGATAGCGTATTGAGAGTGCATATGTTATCAAGCGGATTACAAAAAATAGGCTTGTCTGTAAAATAACGAATAGGAAAACGACTGCAAGAGAAAAGTCTCATATACAAGGATCTTCAAGAAAAATTAAAATATTTTTTTAACAAGGTAACACTTGTGTCACTCTATATGCTATTGTACTTTTCAAGAATAAATGCAAAGTAAATCTTGAAAGCAAAATTTCTCGAATATGATGCTGAAAATTAAATTTCATTAAATAAATAAATAAAAATTACTCTACCAATATAATCTCGTTTCAAAAATATGAGAAAAAATGAAGAAATGTCTCAAAATTATGAATATTACTAAGTTATATAGTGTTTCTTAAAAAAATTTGAGCAACTTAAGGTTATTATTATTAAGTAAAGAAATGCTACTTTCTTTTGTTGATTTGATTTTCATTCATGAATTTAATTATAAAACTAATTTAATTATTTTAAGATACATTAGCATGTTGAGTAATAAATTTACAATACTAATTTCCACTAGCGAATTCCAAAATACCTTCTATAATACGCGATAATGTGTAATGGCTAAAATTATTTAATTTCCTGTTAAAACGCATATCTGTCATGATTTAGAAAAGAATAATCGTTACGAATAAAATTTGTGATTGGCATTAATAATCTATGTTATTATATGTTATGTAGTCTACAGAATATGTAACTTTGCTAAAATAAATTAAGTATAGCTTAGTAAGTTCTTCTATTTCTCAAAGCATTTAATAATTGTAAAGCAAAGGATTTGAAATGCAAGTGTGGCTTTCGGTTTTATTTAGAAAAGAGACGAAGAGTTCTGAATGTGAAGGACCCTATCTAAAACTTTCGCCAGTGCGGTAAATATTTTAAGCACCACATCTTCATAAAAGCACTTTGGAATTAAATCCTTTGAGAATTTCATATAATTGAGTGTCATTA